>KN481424.1:0-23312 GCA_000787095.1 Periophthalmodon schlosseri
TGCTGCTCACCCCTGCTCCGTCACTCACTAGTAGGACACAACTATAAGAAGAACTTGTTAAAGAGGTGCCAAAAATAGCCCTTTGGCCTGTGTTACTTTTATTCCAATAGCAGGTGTGCAGCTAAATCTGGCCCCGCACATGTCCACCAGCTGAAAGTAGATTTGCAGCTTTGAGGTTCAGAATAGTCAGAGCTTTCTTACACATTTATAATCACTAGTATATTATTAAGACGAGTATAAACAAATAAATAAGGCTGGCCAAAATGTGCCCTCAGTGCAAGTATGTTTCAGTTTTAAAAGTTTAAAAAATAGCCTGTCAAAGATGTTTTGTGTCACACAGACATTTTGGAATGAATACAAATTGGAGTCGCTAATGCTAAAAAATGGTTTTCTTTGTGATTAAATGGATAGAGTTGCCTTTGTAAGAGAAGCTGGTGCCTGTAATAAAATGACATGATTTCATTATACCAGCATATGCAAGCACTTACACAGACCATGGCATCCAGACTATAATTGTGTTCCCACTGCAGCTTTTTTTCAGAATGCAGTCAACCACAATACGCCACTGTGGAGTGTAACACTATACTTTGTAATTGAAAAGAGAACTATAGTTTAGCAGTTTGAGTCTGGTCTGGTGCTTGTGGTTCGTCTCTGTCATATTCTAATCTGAGGGCACAGCGCCTGAACACATATGGACTAACCCATGTGATCCCAACAGGCAGCACTTGTGTTCTGGTTTTAGATATGGAGAGGTGCAAGGAGAGAGCCTGGACTGCTGACCACCCGCCACAACAGGTGAAACAACACGGCCTGTCATTGCTATATAGGGAAGAAAGTAGTCTACGCTCACACAACTCCTGCTCATCCACGCCACACAGCCAGCTGGTAAACAACACATACATACACCAATGCACTCACAATGGGACAGCCGTAGTGTGCACATGCGCTCTGTGACACTTGTCCAATGATTCCAATCAGAAAACATATTCCAAGGACGCTTAAGGAACACACCTGACCCAACAAGACATTTGTTCACGACAACAGGGAGAAATATTTGGAATTTCCCTCCTTTTATTCAAGCACTGAGGTGACAGTTGATCTAAGAGGAAGAGGCCCACTGTGGACAGATGCAGTGGGGGGCAGTGTTTGCTGTGCACTCACAATAGAGATGCAACATATTGTTGGCGCAAAATAGACCTGAGCTTGTCAAATAAATTAATTATTTGAAATTGTGATAAAATGTGATTTGTGAACAAATTTCACTATCCACTTTGTTCACTCTTTGTTCACTAGAAAGTAGTAGTAGAAATAAGTGACATGACATACGGGAAACCTATAGTAAAATATTTTTTAAAAAGTTTCAACCTAGACATATAAGAATAAATAGGCTTTCACACCATTGAACTAGCACAGCTCTCCTCACAGGCATGTCCAAGCCATCTACATGACATTTACCTGCATATAATGTTAATGTGTGCATGGAGACAAAGCGTATAATTAGAAATAATGTATATGATAAATACTCACTCATACTAAGTATAGGTGTAAATTGCAGGTTGCTCTTACTTGATTTACTTGTGGTGGGGGTGAATGAAGCATTGCGGTTGGTTGCTTGGCTGACAGCCGGAGGTGGAGGAGGCATGGTAGGTGGGGTGGACCTGGGCTGGGTTTTCACATCTGCAGGTGAATCGGGCATTGTTCCAGCCTTCTGCACTCTGCTACCTGCAATATGGACAAAAATAACACAGATCAGAGAAACGCTTTCCAAACAGATACAGCAGGTTTAAGTGAAAGCAGATTTTAAACCTGGCAGACATTGATCCTGTCCATAAGCTTTCATACAAGAAGCAAAACAAATGGTAACAGGGAGTGGACATGAGCCCAAACTTGTATTGTGTCTTGTTGGAGATTCATGGCCTGGGAGAGCTACAGTAACACCTGCTCACTCGCTCAGCTGCTGCCCCCCCCTCCCTCCTTATCACCCTCTCTCTCTCCTTCACACACACAACACTCCACACAGCTCTGACATCCCAATCAGAGCCCCTCCACAGTAACCTCCACCAGCCCTCTGAAGCCTCCCCGGTCCCATGCATGCTGCACCTCCGCCTGTCCCCTCTTGTCCTCAGCTCCAGACAGTTTGACAGCCAGTGACAAGTGCAGCTGGATCTGCTGCTGTCCATCATGGTGGACTAGCACTCCGTCCTGTTACCATAGGCCCAGTGTCTGTGCCCTGCTAGACGACCGCCAGCACCAAACAAGGAAACACGCACACATGGAGCGTGAGTTACAGCAAGAAAGTACCCCATGGAGTAGATGTGGAAGATATATAAAAAATTGATGATATCACAATTGTTGTTTTGGAGATACGCAAAACTTTGAATATCAAGTATATCGTCTATAATAACTATTAAAAAAAATACATCAACAAGAAACGGAAACATATAAATTGATATTTCTGCCATTTAGTAGTTAATTTTATGGTCAGTTTGTGTTTTGTCTAGACTTGAACCTCAACCATTATATTAACAGGCACATTTTAGCACATGATCTTGATATATTGTTGAAATATCAACAATTGTTAGCTAGATTATGCAAAAAAAAAAAGTCAAGACACTCACTTGTCTATATCGACCACACCTATCATGGAGTACAGTTTATGTCCAATGGCTGTGTACTTGGCACATCTATAATATTATGTGAAAAACATGGGTGATTAGAACATGTACTAAAACAACAACATACTAATACCTGATTAATGTCATAGTATATTCTTTATCTCTGTCCATAAATACATCCTAACAGTAATTTACACTGACATAGTTTTAATCCATTAGTTAAATGTATGATGAATTTTGCTTTCTGCTTCATTTTGAAGTAACAATGCTTGTATTATGGGCTTGTATTAGGGGTTACTCATCCCACCTTGTTGCATATGTGCTGTGCCCTATATTTACAGTACATAAACAGCTGTGTTATTATTCGGAGGAGTATGTGAGAGGTGAGTGTCTGCATGTTTACTGTCTCTCTCTGTCCGTCTATGTGTCCCTGCAGCTGCTGGAACCAGATCTGTCTGTAATGTAAACCTGAGCTCGGAGGTGTGATGGCTTCTGCAGATTGTGCGAAAATCACTTTTGAATATGTCCGCCGGGCATGTACAAAATGTGCAATACAAAGAAATCACTTGAATAACTTCAAAAGGGACATATAGTACAAAGAAATACTATTGTAAACATGAATTAACAGTGTTTAAGGCTCATCTGCTTGACTATTGTCAAGTTGTCTGGGATCATTCAAGTGAATAACTACATTGTTTTTATCACTAAAAAAGTGCAGTTAAGTCAGTATACTACTGTGTGTCAGGGTCAACTCTACATAAATAAAAACTAAAGAGAACTGTACCAAGGAAGGAATCAACATGTTTGCTCAAATTGTTATTCAAATTCAAATCATAAAAAGAGAGACCATACTTTGGAAAAACACATTTTGACACAGAGGCAAAGTATTTGTATACAACCAAAACAGTAATAAAATACAGTCATGAAATACTCATTACTATAAGCTCCTTATATAACATTACTAGCCAATCAAAAGTCCTGATAAACCTACTGCTCTCTTGATGTTAGACGCTCATATAGAAGTGTTTAACAGCTGCTGCAGTCTGTATTCAAAGTGCCACTCTGCAATGAGCCCAGTGAGGGCCATTGACACAGTGATCCTGAAGAAGATGACGGGCATGCCTCTGTTTGTCTGATGCCGCGAGCTCGCAGCATAAACACTGGGTTGTAGATAAAGGCAGACGCTTGAGTTGATATAAATAGAACTGAAGAACCCTAAACACACAAACAAGCAGAGTGCACAGCAGAATGGGTATAGACTGGGGTGGCCATAAACACCAGGAAGTCAATCTTTCACACAGCATGTAATATAGGCCCTTAAATGCACCAAATTATGTATCTAAAAGTGAGTGCGCTGATATGGCTACTATTGGTTTTTACTAGAACCACAGTGTCATTAGACGATAGTTACTTAAGTGATGCTATAGGCAAAGGAGGAGAGAGAGGCCCTCTCAGTCTGTCTGCTCCCATTGTGGGATTATGGACAGCTGTTTAATCTGAGCAGCTACAGAGACGGGGCACCACATACTCGCCATGGTGATTTCACTTTTAATACATTAGGAAGTCTGCTAGGTCTGAAATCCCATCTGCAGCCATCTGTGCCATCACAGTCTGTGCTGAAGGATGGAAGGCTCCTGCTCAAAGACACAGAGGTAAGATCTGAGGTTAAGGTCTGAAACTGAAGCCAGGAAACATTTCTCAAACAAATAACCAGACAGAAACTAATATGCTCTATTGTAGTGAATCTAATGCAACAGCAATACAAGACTAGTCCAAAATGTTTGTTTCGTGTTCTTTTATAGTCACTACTGTACCATAGTGTGTCATTCAAACATTTGTTCTATGTTTGCCAGTTTATGTAGGTTTGAGAACAGCTTGCATGTGACACAGTGACCCAGTGACTAAATTAACAAATGACTGAAAAGAACATCTTGACCTATTATTATACACTCTTAGTTCATTCAGCAAAGTAAATTTGTATTAAATAAATTTGAATATTAGTTGGAGAACCTAAAATAGGCAAAAATACTCAAACTAAGTAATCCTGACCAAGCCTAGATCTGCTGGAGACGGATAACTGTACTATAAGGTCACCCACTACTCCCCATCTTAGATGGGTTAAATGCAGAGGACAAATTTACCAACCAAAATAATAAAGCATCCATGGGTTTCAATTAGGGCTGTTGCCATAGCGATTAACAATTAACCTTAGAATAAAGAGGAAAATATATAGAACAAAACTGTTATAATTAGTTGTGATATTGACACAAGATCAAATCACCAAGCCACAAACAGCATCCATCATCTCGGCTACAATCTGCCTGGCGCTCTGAACAGCTGTACGTCTGCACATTTGACGTAATCAGGACTAAAAGATTGCTCACCAAAGAAACTGTCTGCAGTCGGAGCTGTAAAAAATGTTTTTCTCCTGCACTCCCTTTGTGCCATGATGAAATGAGATGAAAAACAATTCACTGTGAGACAAGCCAGATCATAGATCTCAGTGTACAACTGCACCCATGTAACGCAGCAGGTTCTAAAATACTTTAAAATATTTTTTTATAGTAACTGAAACAGTGCATTAATTAAACTCTAATCAAAATACATATTTGAATGGACAGCTATTAGACAACCAAGCGTTTGAGTTTCATGTTGCATTGGCATATATCGCTGTGTGTTGCGTATATGTAAAAGGCCGCTAGAGAATAAAATACAGCTGCATTCATACAATGCATAGGACTGGACTCAAATAAAAATGTGAATGGATAGCTATTAGGAAACCATTTAAGTTTCATGTTGCATTGGCATATCTCTGTGTTACATATGTGTATAGGCACTAAAATGCAGCTGGAACCTATTAGCGTCACCTAACCGCTGCAGAATAGTCCCTTAAATCCCTGCTGCCTGTTCCCCGTCAGTAGTCCACAGAGAGCCTCCACAGTGACCACAGTGCGCTCCTCTGTCTCCTGCTCTCACATCCTCCCTCTCTCTCACTGTAATTCCCCCAGTCTCCAGGAATGCTGTTGTTTTTAATTTCTCCCAGCTGCTCTGGCTGGCTGCCCGGCCGCCTGCCTTCCCACATCTGTTCCCTATCAGGCCGCTGAGGAGTCCACACAAACAGCACTGCAGCCTCTGGCCCCAGCCCCCCCACTAGGACTTCATATCAAAACATGGGAATTGTAGCCCATGTGCAGTGGACCTAAAACACAAGGCTACAGCGCCTATACAGCTCCCTCTGCTCTCTCACACCAGTCGACCAAATCCCATTAAAACTCCCAATCTGCTGACAGTTAGCAGCACCGGACCAATAACATGCCCTGTGAACACCTTGGGCAATCTACAATGAGCACTCCTTTCTCAGTGTATTTTTATATTAACAGTGGGAGCTACATGGCACATCTGATGTAAGATGTTAGCACGCACGCTGCCTCAGCAGACACATCCCAGACTCCACTTCATCTTGAGCTGATTTGGAGTTCAGAGGCTTACAGCTCGTACTAATGACAGACTGGGAGACAGACATGTGCAGAACATCATGGACAAGCTTACAAATACACAGCTATGTATGGACTGTATTTGTGTATTAGAGAATGCATATGCACAGACTGAAGATAGTTTTTCCCAAGATATTAGAGAACTTTTCTATATAAGACATACAGATATAGCTGAGGAAGGCTGTTCAGATCAACAACACGAGTCATTTTAAATATGGCACAATTTGCTGTGAAAAGTCCATTGAGCCAGAGGGAGCTGAGGACAGACAGATTAAAGAGCGTTTATCCAAGGCCAGAGGTGCTAAGGGTAGAAGAGCTGTGTTTCTCTTTCTCAGAGCGGCAGGGATCCTGTCATACCGGGCTTATATCTGTGAAAGCTGTTATTGATGTAATTGTATTGAAGTTCTAGCGACCATCTGTTCTCCGTTGGGAGGGCCCGGCTCCTCTCGTCGGCAGTGAAGTGGTTATGTGCGGCGTATCACTGCTGTCGATGTGCTCACACAGAAAAAACTTCCTTTTCAGATTTTCCCAACGGCTGCTAATAAAATCCAGATGCTAGACTAGAGCTGTTTTCTGCCTCTTCCTCTTTCTACCCCTCCTTCTCTCTCTCTCTATCTCTAGCTCCCTGTCCTGTCCACCCCCGCCCCTCCTCCTCTAACATTGCTAATCATTTATTTTCAGGCTTTCATCTACCTCTCCTTCCCTCCCCTTCACAGTCCATCCATCCTCGCCCGGCTCTTTCGCTCCAGCCACTAACCCAGAACCATTCCTAAATAAAGGAAAGTATTTGTGACATTCAGCTGAGGCAGGCGGTGCCAAGAACAACTCCCGGGACTGAAACACATCTGGACTGTGTTAGACCTGCAGTGGGTATGGGACCAATGCTGGCTCTCCCATCTGCACTAAATGGTTATAAACATATGAATACATCACCTATACAGTCTCTTAATGTCAGCTACTAGCAACATGCACACAAATGCCTTTAATAACAACAGTCTCAGTCTTCATGTACTGACACAGTTTTGTATGCCACCTTCCACCGTGCATGTTACAAATGCTGTTTAGTTGCATGTCTAATGTGAAGTGCAATACAGTGCATGGGTATGGCGCCTGTGTGTGGCTCTAGGGTCTCTGTGTGAGAGGAGTTGAACACCTGAACATCAATAACTGTCATGCGGGCCACCTGGGACCCCACAGCCAGCCTGCTCCATGGGCACACAGCCATCACCAGCACAGCTGCCACGGTGAGAGAGGGGTATGGGGGAGGGAGGAGGAGACGAGAAGGAGACGAGCAAGGCAGCTAGAGAAGGATGTGACTTGTACATCTGGGAACAGGCAGCGAGACACAAAGAAACACTATACCACTCACTTTGTTTCCTCTTATCTATGTTTTGATGTCTCCCACTCAGTGATGCTAAAGATCCACAATTCTCAAAATCATTTGTATTTCGTGACAATCGTCCATGTAATAAAAAGTAAAAAGAGAAAGTATTATTATTATTAGAGATGTTTTTAAAATAGAAGATTTAGAGACATCTATGACACATGGTAGTGCGTCCATCTATCACTTAGTATTTACCACAGCAATCGGCAAATTGTGTTACATAAACCTAGTCTGACACATATTTAGTTGATTCACTCTCAGTAACAAAACACTTGTAAACTGGAAGCGTGCACTTTGAATAAATGCTTTGAACATTCCTCCTCCTCAGATATCATATTTATGTGCACTCGCCGACATGAATGTGCTGATGTGAACACCTGCAGCCTCACCCAGTACCAATTAGCTCATCAGGCTTTTAATTACCCTGTTAATTGCATACAGGCAGCATGAAGGGCAGCCTGGGAATAGGGCAAGGGGAGCCTCCTGAGGACCCAGCCTGACAAGCCTGACAAACAGAGAGAAGCAACCACAACACAGTCACTCTAGAGACAGAGAGAGGAGATCTTCATGAACAATAGTCTACTTTTCAGCATTGTACTGTACATGATCCAAAACACTGTGGTGATAAGAGAGGTTGTGAATGTTAAAAACACGTATTCGTACATCTGTGCAACATCTGGATTAGTTCATATTGGACACAGACAGGGAGCAAGGGCAGCTTCAGGTTCATACTGCAGAGAGCGTGGGAATGTCCCACTGTGAGTTTGGGGCATGTATTGTATTTGTGGGAGAGTTGGTCTCCACGAGTGACCTGTCTGCCAAAGTGCTCGGCCATAACACAAACATCCTTTAACGGACTCACACAAACAGAAAGACCAGCAGATATGAGGACTCACAGCCTATGTGAAATCCCCTCTTGTTTTACCCCTGTGATGTGCACATGTACTAGATATGCCTGTCCTCTGCACATATACTGGATTTGCTTGGTGGAGCAGATGTCCTCGCTTCTGTTTCCTCAGGACAGTGTGAGGAGGTGTATCCAGGAAACAGTGGCCAGGCTCACTTCCTGTGTGACAGGTGCACGTCGGAGGCCTGACAGCTGCTGTCCTGCTCTGGCTCCCGCTGTATTCATCTCTCCTGTTCCTCCCTCTGCAGCCAGCTGCAGCACAGCTCTGTTTGCTCTTACGTCACTGCCTCTGCCTACTGATTTATGGAGGACAAAAGACTTGGATCTGACCCTGGCAACACACACGGAGACATATGTGACCACACAACACCAACTGAAGCATCACAACACTTTCTCTGCAGAAAGCCCAATCCAAAGCATATGTGAACATAACACAAGTGTGAATTATTCTCCCTCTCTGATGCTGAGAGCTGTAAAAAGAACACGGAGCTGTCAGTGAGATGGGAAAACAAACAGCAGATTAGTCACTCTGCCGCTCCATGTCATGTATTTCATTTGATTCACTGTTAAACGTCTCTTCTGTCACTATGAGCTGTCAGCACCGACACAAGTGCCTAGCCAGCTCTGCTCCCGGTCTGCCAGTCTTCTCATAGCTCTTCATTTGGCCCACAGGCACGGCAACAATAGCTCCGGACATTAGCCAGGCCTGGGTAGGGTGTTGTGTGTTATCCTGTAGGACTCTCACACAGCAGACCAGTGGGAAAGCAGTGAGGAGGAGGAGGGGGAACATTCATGTGACAGGTTCAAGAGAAGCTCTGACAGTTTCTCCATTTAGCCTACAGCCTGCTCATGCTGGAGGCTGCCGAAATAAATACCAGTTACTCCTCTGGGATACGAGCCGACTACGGGACGCCGCCACAAAAACAGAGCAGCCAGTCAACTACGAGGAGTGACAACAGTGCCAATAACAGTGGGAGCTGGTGGCAAATTAACATGACCTACTGACTGGCAGGGAATAACTGCGTAGAAACAGTTCAATGAGACTTCACATAATAAACTTTATACTTTGTTCATTTCTTTATATGCAAGCTGGTAATTTCCCCATAAACCACAAAAGTCATGATAAAACTGTCCGGTCTTTTGCCAAAGGGCTGTCTAGAGCGAATTGGATTGAATTAATGACAATCTGAATAAATACAAAAGTTCTGGTTTATTTGTTTATACTAATTATTAACTGACAGGTGGAAAAAATTATACTTGGAAACCATCTCCAACTGCAAATCAACTCTTCAATTGATACATATGAAGTAACCTAAATCTGAACCTGCAAATTATAATGGATATAAACATAAACCTAAAGTCCAAATTCAAATGTTTTAATTACTTTCAGATCATTGTTAAATTTGCAAAAAATAGAAGTCTACCATCCCAAGTGTATCCTTTACCAACAGCCATAAAGCACTCAGAACCGAGCAGAGCCATCTTCCTCTGTGATAACCACAAATGTCAGAGCTTATTACTTAAAGAGGTCTCTGTGAAGTGTGCATTAAAGCCTGAGTGTGCATAATCCCACCTTCCCAAAGCCCTTGATGCTTTTTAATGTAATACCCCGCACCTCAAAGTGACCACTGCTCTGCGGACATGTCGGGAAATCTTGGACGGGTACGATAACATGTGCTTTTCACTAGTCAAATGAGCACTTTAGACAGACGGGAGGGACATCTCTTTGAGCTTACTGTATGCATGTGTGTGTTGTGTGTATGTGTATATGTGTGTTTGTGTGTGTGTGCGTAGAGGAAGGAAGGCTGGTGCCGAGATTAAGGTCTGTACAACTAACTGGTAACACAACAGCAGCCTCCCATTTGAAGAGACGGAACCATCTGTGTGCGGCACGGGATCTGTTTCCAGGAGATAACAGCTTTTTTAATTTCACAAATACTGTACAGAGACGAAGGAGAGAGAGAGGGAGAGAGAGAGGGAGAAGGGGAGAAAGAGAGACAGACAGAGAGAGAGAGAGAGAGAGAGAGAGAGAGAGAGAGAGAGAAAGATGCCTTTTTTCCCAGTCTCTGCTTCCTTGCGTTTTCTCACAGACTTGTAGAGACTTTGGAGACAGAGCCTTAATAACTTCAGTGTGCGCCCCTTTGTGCTTGTTTACCCGCTCCCTGTGATAAAGACCCTGTGTATATGTGTGGACCTAAAGGAAAGGGAGGGATTCATTATATCAGGTAGCAGTTGCGATTTGAACTTCCCATTTATACTGTCTGTGTGTGGTGGTTTGATTAAAACAGGGCTTGGTGCTACTGTAGATTAGCCCAGCTGTTTCCTGTGTCTGTCTCTGATCTTCCTACCGAGTATGTTTCACATGAAGTGCAGGGCAGAAGGGGCAAAGGGACAGAGCAGACGGGACAATGGAGAGAAAAGGGGTCAGAAGAGGGGCAAAGGTCAATGCATGGATGAGGAAGTGAAAAGTAGGAAGTAGGAACAGGAGGTGACATTGGCACAAGACAAGGAAGGGAGGAGGAGGAAGTGTTTTCTTGTGTTTGGCTGAAACTGTCAATAATACGGACAGTCATCTACAAAATATACAAGTTATCATGTTGAGCAAAATGGAAATGGGTGGTCATCAATGCCATAAAGGCAAGGAGAAAAAGACAGCATTCTTCTGTTGGGATTAAAAGTTACAATATTGAAGTATTTATGTTGTTATTGTAGTATGCAGTGTCAGCATATCTTCTATCTAGTATAAAAGTATAAACATTTCCATCTTGGTGGCATATCAATAGAATACATACCAAACAAACAGCAGTCTGCCTTTTGGGACACAATGTAAAATAACAATATGGGATGCTAGAGAAATGTTGTCTGAGCTTTGATAATGCTTAATTGTCTTGTGCTACTTGTCAATGTGCCATGCTGTGTCGAACAACTAGGTCACTTGAATGTTACTCTATGACTTAAGAATCCTTGTGAGCATGCTGTTGTGATTAAAGACAGTAAGAGTTTGATTTCTCACACACATTTGAGGTTTGGTTTGTACCTCCGCCCAGTGCTCGGCTCCCACACAGTGGCGTCAGCGGGCCAGTCCAGCGCTCGGAGCCTGTTCCTCATTCCATCAGATGTTGGGAAGCTGCTCTCCTCTCTGACATTCCCCATATCCCCTGAGAGGCCGGCCAGCCTTGTCACACTAATGTCAAACACATGTGGAACAGACTTAAAGGCAGAAAGAAGCAGAGCCACAGAGCAGGAGGCAGCTGGAACTACACCAGGGCTGCACCAAATACAGGACTCCCTTAGTCCTACAATACTTTTCAACAAAAGTCATTAAGTGAATTACTATTACTGTAATAACAATCATGTGTGTTGGCCTGCTTAGAATAACAAAATCTTACTAACAATATACTGATATCCAGTTATATTTTTCTTGGTTTCATGGACCTTGGTCACACCTTAGACTCCCTTTTGCCCATTGCAATAAACGTTGTCATAACCTCAATATAAGATGCAAAATCACAAAGTTGTGCTTTTTCAGCCTATAAACAACAAGAGTTTATCGCATCAACCTGCCTTCAGCCCTTCTACGCCACAGCAGCAGAGCCATCAGCCACCTTCGTCTCTCCAGCTTCTTTTCTTCACCACTTCCTCAGAGAAAGATGCTTTCCCTGACAAAGCTATTGTATTCCCTCTGTATTACTGACATCAATAGGCTATATACACCAATTTATCTACAAATAACTTAATTTCTCTTCACTCTCAACTGACTGATCGACAACATACACTCATAGAAACATGCAGATCCTGCACAATACAGATGTAACAATATGCAAACAGCTCTCTGGACATATGCGGGCAGCCTGTGTTGACCGCCCAGGTGTTTGTGTGTATGTCTTGTGCTGACCACCTGACCGCGCTCGCTGTGCTGCTACAGCTCCCGCCCACCACAAGGCCATCTGCTTCCCTCATTAATTAGGAGACAGCCGCTTTCACCTGCACGGCCCGCATTTAGATCACAATAATTACCACACAGACACACCGGGTGCACTCAAC
The DNA here is from genome assembly GCA_000787095.1 of Periophthalmodon schlosseri. Taxonomy (NCBI): domain Eukaryota; kingdom Metazoa; phylum Chordata; class Actinopteri; order Gobiiformes; family Gobiidae; genus Periophthalmodon; species Periophthalmodon schlosseri. Next base: position 12,445 of record KN481424.1, read on the forward strand.
AGGCCCACACACTTATACAAGCAACTCATGGATTCATTTCTCCATAGGAACATATTGGAAATGCAAGAAGTTTAGTTTGTAATGCTACAGTTCATTGCAAATAGTTAGTATCTATATTATAATCATTTACTAGGTGGTTGATATACATTACCTGCCATTTTTTTGTCGTTTTTTGTTTTTTTCCCTAATGCGCACCTACAGAAGGGTAGTTAGGGGCCGGTATAAATAAGATGCTAAGGAACATTCATTTTTGTGCTTCCCCCCTGCTCCACTGAACACTAAAACAATATATCATGTTATAGCACATAAAAGTAATGATGTCTATTTCCATTTTTTTCATATTTGAAATTTATGGGATGTACAAATATAGCAGTACATAGAAAGTCATGAAGAAAATCATGTTTACATATATCTATTGCTGGTTCAGACTGCAAATATTTGAAGGCAAAACACATGTTTGTGCATATTGTATGTAGCATGCGTGCACCTGTGCTGGATGTGGATTGAATAAACACTCCGCTCGCTGGAGTCATAATGAATGGGCTGCCTTTTAAGATAGCTACTTAATGATGAAGTGGGGACATCTGCCTGTGTGGGCCTATCTGAGCTGCACCATGTCTATGGGGAAGCATACTGTATATGTGAGGCTGGCTCTCTCAGTGGTGATGGAGGCTGGTATAATGTGCGGTGGGGTGTCTGCACTGCGGTTTCACCCCTGCAACCTCTTATCCATTGTTGGAGACTATTATGCGCTGTTCAATTATTCAGATGATATTTACCAGGGCCAATTATACTGGACCACGTCCTGTGGAGAAAATGGCCTGAGTGTTTCACTGGGCGCAGGCAGGAGAGTGCTCTGATCAGGACCCTTCACAGGGAGTGTCCCCACAGCCAGAGAGCATGCACAAAATTATATACTATTACCATCTATGTATTTTTTGTATATAATTTAATGGTAGTTTATTTTATTTCCGTGCGTTTGCCATGGCAGTTATTCAACTTTTTTTATTCTCTACATGTTCTTTACAGGTTCTACACCATGAAAACACAAATCAATGTTATTACTAAGTACATGTTTATGCTTGCACACATCCACCTCCTCTGCTCAGCCCAGGTGGAGCTTCGGTTCACACTTAGCCAAGATTTAGTGTCATCGCTTTGTCTAAACACCACTTTGATCATCACCACAGGGGCCAGTCCCTCTCACAACACAATGTCAACAAGCAAAGGAAAAAGAACTATATTGTTATGGAGTATATGCTTGATTGGCCACTTATACATTACTAGAACTGTAGGCACACTTTAGGTTGTAAATAATAACACAATGTAGGCTACAACTTATTTATAATTTGTTGAGAGGATATTGTTGATATAGTGGAGTTCAATGCAGATAATGAACTGATGGCCAAACAAATAGGTTGAAAGTACCATATTTTTTTAAATTATAGGCAAAAAATAAGTGAAGCAATGGAAGCAATGGAGAACCTACATTAACTTGATGAGTTTTTCTTTTTTTTCTCATCCTGTGATCTGCCAAGGAACCACATACCCTGTACAGATTGATTATTAACTTCATTTATTAAAGTAGTCTTTATTTATTTGGCTATAGGGTGATTGATTGATTTTTTATTTTTTTTTTATGAATAAATATTTAGCCAATTTAACATGAGTATGCCCATGCTCATATATTCAGATTTGTAAGTTTTGGGTTTAAGGCGTTACACAAAAATGGAAAAGATTTTAAAAAGTTGACAGATTTTAAATATTTCGGATTTTTAAGTTGGCTTGACAGGTAACCGGCCCACATAAGTTCATTTCATCATTCAATTATGTTAACAGCTATTTCACAAGCAGACTGTACTCACTTCGTGAAGGTCGAGGTCAGGCTGAGGTAATAGTAGCGGTGGTAATCCACACCGGAGTTTGTAAAACGGATTCTCAAACCGTCTAAAAGCGCATTTTTGGAAAGATAAAGCCTTTTATAGCTATAGTGCTGAAGATTACAGATCTAGGCTACTTATTTTGAAAGGAGACACAGGTTGAAGCCACAGTCTGAAATTGTTCCTTTGGGGGTTTTCAGGTTTCCAGGTTTAATAAATTATGAGGTATTTCTCTTCTTAGTTTGACTAAAAGTGAAGGGAATAAAGTAGTAGGCTATTCAAAGCCCCAGCTCCTGTATCCTTCTATGGTGTCTTTGGTTTTGCAGTCTTTTCAGCTTCTTCTTTTGTCTCTGTGAAAAATCACAACTTTCTCCGCGCATGTAATTCCTCTGTCTTGTTTTTAACCATCCAAGGCAAAAGATATCAGTGTCCTTTTTTGCAATTGTCTTTTTGTCTTTGCTAAGATAAGTCAACAAATCCGCGTGTCCGAGTCCTGTGATAACGAAGCGGCTCCACCTGGAGTGCGTCTGGTAATCCTTCTGCAACTTTAAACCGTAACAGGCGTTTTGGCAGTTTCGCCACAATCCCACGTGCTGGAAAGTGGTCTAAAAACATCCAAAGTGTCTTCTTCTGATCTTGTTGTGTTGCGTCTTTAGGACCTATCTTCTTCTGCGCTCACACAGACGCGCGGCGCTCAGCAGATCGCTGTCTAACCTCGAGACGAGTTCACTTCCCCGGGACAAAACCAAGCGCACGCAAACAAGTCGAACCGTCCGATCAGCTGATGTATTTTTAGCTTTTCGGTACAGTTGTTTAGTCTTGAGTGATGAGCGGAGCTGGCGGGCCCACTGCGCGCACTAACCGCGGCTCTCTCCTCCTCCTCCTCGCTCTCTGTCCTCGCTGTAGCCTTCTGTCTACGTTTAAACACCATCTGGAGACTCTCTCTCCCCCTCCCTAGCTCTGCCTCTCTCTCTCCTCTCCCTCTCTTTAGGTACCACTACCAGAATACCAGCTGCGGACACTAAAGCAGAGATCTAATAAAACTAAATACACTATTTTAAACATTATTAATTGCATAATCAGGACAGCTAAGCGCATATGTAATGCATATTACTGGAACACATAGCCTTCATCTGGGAATTAAAAATAAGCAGTGTATTATTTATTAATATTCCTATAAAATGACTGAATTTGACATATCCTACTTTATTTCATTTGTAATGAATAGGTCAATGTAAATTCAAGTGAGGTCTACACAGGGTAGGTTGGGTGAGTGCATTTGTTTGTCACTCCCTCTTACTGCCCGTGGGCGGCGCTGTTTCCTTGTACCAACATAAGGAGGAGCATAGCCCTTAAAAGACAATGAGACCTACAGTCATTCAGACTCCAGAGACTTGAGTGAGGGAGGATCAGTTTATGCTTGCATATTTAGCTATGATCTAAACGAAAGTGCTTATTCTATGGCTTTTCAGTGCTTATCGTTTTTCTTGGCTCTAAATAAATCAAATGAATAGTTTAAACTTCTACAGTTATTTGGCCCTTGTTTTTTGCTACACACAGTTTTAACAGATAGCCCGCAGTTTACATAATTATGCAAAACATTTCTGCCTGCACTAATATAAGCTGACTTCAAAACTTTGGCCTTGATCCACAGAGGCACTTTACAATTATATAGTCAGTGATAAATGATTTTTAGAATATTTATGCTGAATGAAAGTACTGTACTGTATGCACTGCACTGTACTTTTAAGGTTCTATGGCTTAACCTGCATTGTGCATTAAAAATGGAAAATTAATGAATGAACAAATAAATATACCCTCAGTGCACCTCTGACAGTTCACAAAAAAGACAATAGAAATAAATCAAACTTGATAATAGCTGTGTAAAACTGTTTTGTAGGTTATTCACTCATTTAGCAAATCAAAATTGTATTAACCAACAGATGCAGGCACATGCTTTCTGGGTTATAGCTCATGCTGGGATAGTAATTGTATGCAGAAATAGACAATGTATAGAGCAATGTAAAAATAATAGAGCCAAAGACTGAAACAGAAGTCAATTCAATGCATTATGGGTACTTTACATTAGAGATCCTCATCCAATGTTATTTCTAGGTATTAAGTAAGTTTGTTTTATTTATACTGTGAATTTACATTGAACAGTCTCGTACTATTGATCATATCAGCTTAAATATTGTATTCCTGTCAGTCACTTTAGTATGTAGCAACATAACATGATTGATTTATAAATAAATTGTAGTATGCACATTTTTATAACTTTAAACCATAAAATTGCATCTCTATCTAAAAACATTGCTGAAGTGAAGTGTATTTGCTTTTTTTGTTTTTGGTTTGTTTGTTTCTTTTTACGTGTTTTTGTAAGTCTGCATATACTATACATATACTAACTACATCAAGACGCTGTATCTATGAAGCACCATTGTGTTTTAATAGTCTGCAGAGGTTAGGCCTACTACAGAAAATGCCACGGCTAAGGTGCCCATGTTACAAAAGGTTAAAAGTTGGAATGATACTGTGAGTAGGGCCAATAGGAGGAGTTCAAAAGATCAACTGACACTATTTTCTATTTGCTCAGCATCTTGAATAGAGAAATGAATATTATTGATTTTTGACCTCTCCGCAAACTTAAAATGTGACTCTTATTGCACCAGAATATGTGGATTTATGATGAACAGTTTGTTGTTTACCTTGCAAGTAAAAGATTTAGAGTGCATTCCTCCACAATACTTTTTCTGCTTGCTGATCACTTTCTTTTTCTTGCCACACAATGCAAAAATATTGAAAAGAAAAATAAGGTATGTGTTTGTGTGGCCTTGAGTGACAGAGGTTGGCGATGGGGGTTGCATCTGAAGAAAAGCATTGGCGTCAAGGTGACAGCTCGGAGATTGACAGGATGCTATTCTCCTCGGGAACAGCGTCAGTCAACCTGTCACCCCCTCTGTACCTCTTCGTCTCAGTCCTCTTAATTTGGCCTTTTGTTGAGCGGTCACTGGGTTAGCTACAACACTCCATGTGGCCGGTTTGATAAACTTCACAAAGAATAGCACGAGGTGGGATGAACTCTTTGCACTATAATACACCAATTTGAAGCCCCTTTGATGCCATTAATGACCAAAACGGCGGCTTTGTCTCTCATGTTGTCAGTCCACACTCCCTCACCTTATTCTGGACTCTATTATGTAGCTGCAATCTCCTGAACGCTCTGTGCAAGTTACAAGGCCCAGGTCTGGCCATTGTGTTTGTATGGAAATTTCTCTGTGTGTCAGAAGGGTTAAAGAGAGAAAAAAACGAGAACTTGCAGCATTTCCACACACATTGTAAATCCTTTCCTATAGTGGTAGTCACAGGCTGGTGTGTTGAGAGGAGATAAGGCCCCAGGCTGACTGAAAAGAAACCCATTGTATTACCAAGCTCCTCTCTCCTCTTCTCTCCTGTCTTATACAACGGCCCTGCTTGTATGGGCTGCCATTAAAGACATTGATGTTGGCCGCAGCTCAGTGAAAAAGGAAAGAACTACATCTGACTTGATTAAGGAGGAAACAAGACAAATGTTGAGGAGCTGTTGGCACTCATTTTGGAGAGGCAGCACGAGCGGCAATAGTTACTTGATATTGTTCATTTAATCATCTTTCACTTTAGTCATTCGAGGCAGGTTCATATAGCAATGCAGTATTTCATTGTGAAAGCATTTGTTTGTATCAGTGTGTGTTGTATTTATTCTGTTAAGATTCAATGAAAGAAAATTAGAACATTATTATAGTTTTTATTATAGTTTTCTGCATTGATTGTTCTGTATTTTTATTTTAGATATCAAATCCAAAAAATATGAAACAGCTCATTAAAGTTGATAAATAGGTCCATAACCAATTTGTTACAAAGGTGTAGTATGTAACTTTTCTTATAATCTTCTCTTACAACTTATTTTTAAGCAATAAAAACAATTTGAAATAAATGCAAGATAGATAAGTTCAATGTCTTACTGTGGAACATTCCAGGCAATGCCATAGCATTCCATGGAAATAAGCCTGTGGTGGACTCTCCAACAGAAAAGGTCAAACTTTGTCTTTCACGTTCATATTCCATGGGTTTCAAGTGATGCAAAATAAAAACTAGGACCTTGTCACTGCAAAAAACTACAACATTGTAATTCTATCTTTTGTATTGTCCTCAAAACGGCAACTATAAGAGGAAAAAGTTTTGTTACTAAAACCCAGGAATACAATGTTGGCATGTCATGTGATACCCAGCAGTAGAATTGATCTATTATGTCCATTGTAATAGATGGCCCAAGAGGATGTTTTCCTACAGTATGTTAACATCTTGAATATACTGCCTCCCAGCCAGTCTGCAATGCAATGAACAAATCTGAATGTGAGAGAATATGGCGTGGTGTAACGGATCATTGACCCGCCCACTCAAGCACGCACTCACCAAGGCTGCTTTTACAAATTGCACCGCTAGACCCCTGACATTTTGTTTGTAATTGAGCAGCAAAGTGTCGCTTGTTGGAGTCTCTCAGACATGATGGGATTTCTGAATTTAATCCATAGAAATGCCCTCGACTTTCATGGCTGTTTGTGCCACATGACAACTCTAACAAGTGCACTACATAATAAGAGTTTACTGCGGCCATGACCGTCTGTAAAATTACTTTTGTACTTTACAAGAGCTTTTACACAAAAGCATGACATCACTTCATTGTGTGAAGTAAAACAAATGGATCGTTACCTTGGATAATGGGTTTAGACTCTCTTTATTCTTCATGTAAAAGGGTGAACAAATTACTCTCCACTCTCCACAAGTGTTTTTTTTTTTTTTTTTAAATTAAAGTTTTTCTTCAGAGTTGTGTTTTTAGAAGTAAAGTACACAAGATACACTATAATTAACTTAAAACATATCTGATGAAATGATTTCAGTACAAAAAAAGATTTATTTAAATGAATACTGACTTTGGAAACAGGAGCATTGAACTTCAAAGCTCATAATTCAAATGGGGCCAATGGAGCGAAAGCATTTACTTTGGGCCTGTGGTGAACTGTAGGTTTTTTCATTTCATGAAACAATGTTATGCTAATCTGTTCATGTTGTTGATTTTCACAATGATATCAAATCACTCTCACATTAATGTATGTGGATGTCATTCTAACACTTAAGACAAAGCGCAACATTTCCTATTTTCAAGGGCGAGACTCTGCCAACTCTGCTTGCACGACACACAGGGTCAACACTGACCAACAAACAGACAAAGAAGGAAGTAGCACCTGATTAAATCGAGTGTTGACTCAAGAGCAGGATACGAGCAAGGGAAACGGACAGTAAAAGTCAGGTGAAAGCAGACGAACATCACGTGTCTGGGCTGGTGCATTTCCCCAGAGACAATATAAGTGTGAGAGCCGACAGTTGGTGTGCTGGAGCAGGAGATAGGGCGCACAGGGGGATGAGCCACTGTATCAAGTAGTGAACATCTGTTCCTCATAGAAACCACAGGGAAATACAGAGCAGAACTGCTGTCTCTCCTCTGCCCACTGTGCTCCCTCTGGCTAACACGCACCTTATTACCAGGCCTCCTACACGTGTGCCATTGACTTTCCATATTTGGCATTAGCTTCATTAGCTGATCCTGCTTCCTGTAGTACAGCTGACCTCTGTCACCTTTATTTTTCTACCACACCAGTCATGTTTATTCCATACCTCATAAGTTAAATGCTGCATGTATGACTGAGAGACACAATCTGTTTGAGCTTTTAAAAGAAAATCTAACCAATTTTAACAACTTTAGATTTAGTTAGAATTTTTCTTGTGGGTTACATTTCTGATGACATTACCAGATACATAGCCCTATGTCCATGATTTGGTCACAGCAGAGTATATCATCATCAGTTTGTATATTAATGACATGCTTGCAACTGTAGGCAGTTAGTGGGATAGGTCGCGAGCAGTTAAACTGATAAATAAATTAGGATATACATATACAGTACAAGCGAAAAATTGGGTTAGTTTATGTTCTTTGTTTGTTGTTGTGTTGAAAAATACAAATGCAAAGGAGGTAAATAATAACATAAAAAATATAAATTACTTTGCACAACGATGGCTCAAAATGTGCTATAAAAATACATAGGAATATATTATAAAACATAATGACTTATCGTAAACTGAAAGCAAAGTGAGCCTGGAAGTAAAGCAGGTATTGAAGTTACAATAACTTGTAGGGAATGCTGTAAAGAATAGTCTATTCACAGCAATGGGGGATTAGGATTTGGTCCAAATTATGAAGTCTATGATATAGCAGACATGAGCCAGGCCTTTGTTAGGGATTCTCTGCACCTTTTCCCTCAAAGACCCTTGATTTAGTCCTTGCTCTTGCATCTCTCTCATTGCCTTGGTACCACTATCTGCTCTCTCTGTGCGGCTGTGTGAGCACTGGGTGGCAGTTTCTTATTGTGAAGTGTCTGTCCCAGTGTGTGTGTGTGTGTGTGTGTGTGTGTGTGTGTGTGTGTCTGGATGTGTGTGTGTGGATGCTGCGCTGGGCTGATAAGAGCCAGGCAGAAGAGCCAGCGTGCCGACATATTCTTGCCACTGTGGTTATCGGCCGCTGCAGCTGTGCTTGAGCTCTGCGACATCTGCTCCCTCACAGGAAGCCTCTGCTGAAACTCACAACGCCTCGCTCTCCCAAACACACGCACGTCCACACAGCTCCATAGAGTCTGCACACCCCGGCCCACTACACACCGCGCTACATCAGGTAAACTACTTGAGACAAAGAGTCGTGTTGACAATTGCCTCCAACACATTCTGATTCCCCTCTCTGAGCATTTGTATGAATGCGTTCTTCGACTGGGTTTTATCACAGAATTACAGAGGGGATGCTTATGACTAAGCCTAATTATAGAGGCCTTATCACAGCAACGTTCACAAAGCTCATTACCGCCAAGAGACGGCAGGCGCTGCAGGTAATGCACTACGTGGTGTATTAGTCCGCTGCCTGGCTTAGACACTTTCTACATATTTAGAGTCTATAAAATTAGGCCTTTAATGTTTGCTTCTTAATGCATCTCCCTCTTCCCTTCAACCCTTCACTGATTTAAGTGGCAGGTTTTACCTAGAGGCCCTACTTTCAGTGCTTTAAGAATCAATTACATTTTTTTTCTGAGTTGGTTTCTTTCCTTGCAGTCCTGGAAGTATCCCCCGTGTGTTTGGCAAAAAAAGCTCACTTAATTTTTTATTTTTTTTAATCTTCATTCAGTCAGTTGGAATAATTGAATCTGCATGTTTTACCAATTTTCCAAATGCAAACGTAAACCAACAACTAACCACACACATTTAAGGGATATACAGCTACAATACATGGCAGCACTTTAGAACATCTCATAATTGTTATAAAACAGGGTTGTCTCCAATCCAGGCCCTGATTGATTTCACTGATCAGCACCAGGTGGAGGTGCAGGTGGACACCTCAGTGGTGTGTTTGGTCATAGTGAAAGTGGGAGATATGGAGGTGACGATGCCTGGAGGCACCAAAGAGGAGGCCTTAGACAACGCCAGGAGACTGGCTGTGGTGAGGCTGAAGGAGCAGATGAACACCTCCAGAAAAGGTCCAGAGCTGGAAGAGAGAGACCAGGGAGAGGAGGACATAACTGAGGAGTAACTACAATGCTTTATTATTGTCAAGTATAGTATAAAAGAGGAGAGTGAGAATGGATCTCACTCAGATGGTAAGAGGAGAGAACTGACCACCGAACTGGACCAGGAGGTTCATATGAAAAGCAGATGGAGGAAGAAAAGTAGGAGAAGAGTGAGAACAACTCTTCAGAGAGCGTGGACAAGGAGGAGGCTACAGATGAGACTGGCTCAGACAACATCCCTAAGAACAAGTACACTTTCTAGCTGCTGAAGAGGAAAATGTATAGGGTGTCCATAAAGTCTCATTACAATTTTAAAATCTAATTACAAAGGCAATTGATAAGATATATTCATTAGATTTGTTCTATTGTGCTCAGTGGTTATAAAAGTTTTTAATCACATTGGGGTCTGCATGTTCATGTGTTACCCAATCAAACATTTCCAGACAGTTGGATTGGAAGGGATGGACCAATTCCGTAGCCACCACATTCACCAGATATCACACCTCTGAATTTCTTTCTATGGGACTATGTTAAAGATATTGTGTATCGAACAAAGATATGGGACATTTCTGAACTAAAGCAAAAGATCACAGATGCGATTGCAAACACTGATCAGGCTGTGCTACAGCGAACATGGCAAGAAATCGAGTTGATGTGCTTTGTGCGACTAATGGTGCCCATATATAAGTGTATTAAATGAGGTAAAAACTTTGGATCCACTGAGTACAATAGAACAAGTCTGATTAAGATATCTTATCAATTGCCTTTGTAATATGTTTTTTAATTGTGAAGAAACTTTATGGACACCCTCTACATCACCTGGACCAGTCTCACATTGTGGAAAGTGTGAAAACAATGAGTACAGCTAAAGCCCAAAAGATCGCCCATTTACCTGATGTAAACCAATACCACAGGTTCATCCAAGTCTTCTCCCATCACAGTTTGTGAGCCATAGTGAAGAAGCTCAGAGGTCTGACTATTCTGTGCTATGCCCGAATGCCTATAAAGACCAACGTGTGTCCCTAGAGCAGTTGCAGAGGGTCAAGGAGGAGGTCACTGATGCCATGTGGGACGAGCAGCTCTTTCCACTACACTTTAAAAAAGCCCGGCACTGTCACATGGGGGACAGGTACTAAGCTATAAGACTGAATACTTCAAATATGTCCCATGATGAGCAGTGTTGTTCTGGGCCATCCTCAGTACTGCAAAGGATGAAAAAGTGGACAAAAAAGAAAATAGAACTTCCGAGGAGAAAACAACAGACCTAAGGAGGAAGAAGATGAAAAAGTCCAAACCTGAAGAGCTGCCTGATCTTCACTAATCTGTAAACATCTGCACCTCTTTC
>JACM01020577.1:0-23967 GCA_000787095.1 Periophthalmodon schlosseri
CTGTCTCCATCCCACAGGAAACTATGTCTATTTCTATGTTCTACCTGTCTAAGTGTAAAAGTTAATTATCTCATGGGTGTGAAACAAAAGTCACTGCTTTGAAATGTATGTAGCTTTGTCATTCTGCTATAAATATTGAGAGCTCAGATGCTAGAGGGGACTAAGGGAGATGAAGGACCAGGGGGAGAGATGCTCTAGGAGAGAGACTTGGGACGCGGGGAGGCTACCAGTCCGTGGCCAGGGCAGGCCTGGGCCCTGTCCTGTCTGTATCTGCTGTAACAAAAAATAAACCTTTTTTGTTTTACAAAACTCACCAGGCTTCACAAATAGATTACTTTTCATCTACAATTGTCATTTTTAATACAACAACAGCGTGCAGCTTTGGCCAGGCTTCACAAATGGGTTACTTTTCATCTACAATTGTAATTTTTCCACAACACCGTCTTAAAGAGCCTGGACAAAATTTAGCTATTATGTGTTTATAACGTTTAACCACAACCCAGTGGTGGAACATAAGAAAGTAAAAGTAGTAAAGTACTATACTTAAATACAAATTTTAGGTATCTGTACTTTACTTAAGTACATTTTACAGTGGATACTTTTTACTTTTACTTCACTACATTTGAGAGCAAGTATCTGCACTTTCTACTCCACTACATTTTTTAACTGGACTGAAAAGTAAAAGTATTTTTTATTACTGTTTGAGACCTATTGAAAAGGCAGAGGGTTTCATAGTTTGAGCAAACAAAAATATACAAAGAAAAAAAGCTAAAAAAAAAAACAACTATTGATTCGGTTGTTTCTGTTGAACAAAATCTATCAAAATCATTTGAAGCTTTATTAGATCTCAAAATCTGTGTGACATACTTTCACTTTCTACTCTTTAAGTATATTTTTAAACAAGTACTTTAATACTTTGATAAGATTTTTTCATGTGATACTTTTACTTTTACTTGAGTATTTTTTTGTTCCAGTATCTGCACTTTTACTGAAGTAACACAATTACTTCTTCCTCCACTCATGTATTTAGATGTTGAATTGTGTTTAAACCAGTATATTACTTAATTAGGCCTATTGTATTATCATTACCTCGATATGATTTGTGTGTTTTCAGTGTTACACTCCTGAAGCCAGTCTGCAGCTGAAACAGGACTGGGACTTGCAGATAAAAGCCTCCTGTAAAGACAGAGCCTGCAGACACCAACCGTGAGTTAACCCCTCTTTTTTAGTATTATCTCTTTTATGATTTTTCAGTTTTGATTTATAAATATGTTCTTGTTTTTTGTTTTTTTGAGATGGGATAGGCAGAAAATGTCCAAAGTGGTGGTTGTTGGAGACCTGAATGTGGGAAAAACATGTCTTATTAACAGGTAAATGCTTTAAATAATATAAATAAAAACATAACAAGATAAACTCATTTATACTGGCAGAGGTGGGTTCGGTTGTCAACAGTATTGAAAATCAGATGTTAATTGATACTAAAACTTGAAACTAGATACTTATTTGAGCAAGTATCAATACTAAAAAAGTCATATTGACAGGACAGAAATGAACTTTTCCCGAATAGCTTTAGAATGATCTTGAGCTGTATCAGAACAAATATAAGACACATAGACTCCATAGCCCATGGACCACTATAGAACCTGCCTGGACCGCTGAGGGATTACACAGATATAAGGCCACATGGGAATAGAAAAGAAAGTACTACAATTTAATGCTGAAAATCACATTCTATTGTCTAAATAGTGTTTTTTATTATCATCATGATATCAGAATTGGTATTGAACCTGTTCCTTAGTATCGAAATTGAATTTGAAATTTTAGTATCATGACAACATTACAGGTGAGTAGTACTTCTCTGGGTTGTTTTCACCATACTTTGGCTTGTAGTGTGGTAATATATTTCACAGTGTAACAGGACTTTAAAAGTATTTACTGTGAGCAGATTTATTAGGCCCAAGCCTGGGACAACATCCTGACGAGGGTCTAATCTGGAGCCTGGAAAATAGCAAAAATCAAGTATTAAACAAGACCGAACATGCCAGTAACCGGTATCGAAAATTAGAACTCGATGAGCTGTAATTCTGTGCAGAGACCCTGAGAAAAAAAATAATGAAAGACAACTCAGTAGCGCTACCTCAAACTTTGATTTTCATGTGGCTAATGCGAGCCTGACCCTGAAAAAAATCTGTGTAAAAATTTGAAACTTGACACATAGATGTCAGGACATGCAAAAAATTTAAATTGTGGCACCGCCCTAAATAGTACAGCAAGTTGGCCATATTGGATCAAACCTGAGAATGACAAAAGTGCACACAGTTGTATTTAGCACATCTCCTTGCACAGTTTTCATCATAGACACTTCAAATTTGGCCAAAAGATACTAAACCCATGTGCCATTAAAGATTATCAATTATATTTTGAATATGACTTTGGTTGTGGTCATGGTGAATTTTCAACAAAATGGCATTTTTTAGAAAAAAAAAAAAAAATTCATAGACAAATTTTTTGTTTGGAAAAAGCCAATAGAACAAATGTGCAGATTTGTGAGCTGAACACAATGATGTACAAATCAAGGCGCTATCTAACAAAATGGCTCTCTACCCAAAAAATGTGCCATAGAAATACATTGGTTTTGGTTATCTGAAAATATGACTGGTATGAAAACATTTTGTTTTTCAGAGACAACTGAAATTTGGCACAGACATCCTTCTAGCCATATTGAACAAAAAAGCTTATGAGGACTTACCTGTTTTTACAATCATGTTGCTGTGGCAACATCCAACACTTGTCATAGAAATACATGGGTTTTGGTTAACTAGGATGAAAAAGTGTGTTTGTCATTGACCACTGAAATTTGGTACACATATTCCCCACAGCATACTGAACAAATAACCCAATGAGGACATACCTGTATAGTCCAACCATGCTGGGGTGACAGTGTCAAAAAATGTCTCATTGGAATAAACGGAGTAGTAACAAGTAGAGGCTGATTTTGGGGAGAGCATCAATGTAAGCAGGAACGAGAGGCAGGATCTTTGCGGTGGCATGTACCCTGCGGTCTCAAAGGGTGGCGAGGGCCTTTATCGCCACGTGCGGCTTTAATTTATGAATAATTTTATTATTTGTGTTTTTTGCACTGCTCCTGCCCATATGATTTACCTTTGATGGTCTATCATCTAATATCTGCATCACAGTAAACTCTGTAGACATAACTATTCTAGATGTCTTTACAAGTAGGGCTGGGCAATATTGACACAAATGAATATCTTTTATTAAAGAGAGGGTATTATGCAAAATCGTCTTTTCGGAGCTTTCTACCATATATTGATGTTTTATATGTCATCCATGTCTTGCGCTCTCTCCCGGGTCCTATTCCACCTCTATTTACAAGTGTGGAAAATAATGCAAAAGAATCAATTGTACTTTGCTATAATAAAATGTACTATTTTGCTGTTTCAGATTTTGCAAAGATGTATTTGAGCGTGACTACAAGGCTACAATAGGAGTGGACTTTGAGATCGAGCGGTTTGAGATGTCAGGAGTCCCTTTCTCTCTTCAGATGTGAGTTAGTCTTTCATAAAATTGTAGCTTAGATGTTCTATATTCGTTCACAATAGAGTTGTTAAGTGTGATGTCACTTCCTGTCCATTAGCTGATTGAAAACAATGAACATGTTACAGTTTCCTGTTTTAGCAACGACACATTTCTTGTTAAAACAAGATTTCAGTTGTTTAAAGCTAACACGGTTAGAAGCATGAATTGATCGTTAATTGTGACAGAAAGTGTACCAGGGAGGTTGAGGTAAGATGCTAGGCTAAACTAACTTAAGTGGTGACTGGCAGTTAATGAAATATACACACACTGGTAATTCTGTGATAGATTATTACTACATTATTTACATATTTGATCAAATTTGTGGTTAAACATACGCTTTTGAAAGGTAATTGTCCTGTTTGATGAATAAGGAACAAAAACAAAGACAGAAATCAGATCTGAAGTTTCTGGTTGGACCTGAAAGTGACATCATCACTACAATTCCTAACAACATATATTTCCTTATAGTTGGGACACAGCTGGGCAGGAAAAGTTCAAATGCATAGCTTCTGCATATTACCGGGGTGCACAAGGTAAGCTATTCAGTTATTTAACTCTCACTGTGCAGTTATTAAAAACTAAACTTTTGATCAAACTTTAGTTGGAACCATAGACTGTATTTATAAATGGACATAGCTAATGCGATATTCACTTTACATTAAAAGCTTGCCACCCCTCTCTCTGTAACTGCTGCTGTCAGGCTCGTCATGATCCTGGTAGTTTGATTTCGCTGTTGTGTCTGTAAATCAAGATATGAACATTAATAACAGACAAATCAGGCTCCTTCTTTCCCTGAGGTCGCTCCCGCTAGTGTTAGCAACAGGTTTGATTGACAGTGTTGCTAAGCGCTCGCTCCCTGCTAAACCAGCAGTGCGGGCGGGAAGGAGCGTTACCTTTAACAGCTTTGCTCCAGATAGGCTTTTTAGTTGATACTCGTGGTCGGAATTCCAAATATGGAACTCGGCTCCAAATATGCCCCTTTAACTGCTAGCTTCAATGAGCTTCATTTGGCTGGAGCTGAATGCTATGGGCAACGTTACACTCTCTTAGTCCACTTCTTTATACAGTCTATGGATGGAACTCAGTAGACAGTAGAAGCTCCTACTGGGCAAACTGCTTGCTGCTTTCACTTTCATGAAAGTGAATGCTCAGAATAATTCAGTGCTTCAGTCGATATTTCCAGGTACAACTAATACAACATTCTGAGAGCTTGGGTAGAATGGTAGACTGGATCCTTCAATTCAATAGAAACTGCTATCTCACATGCAGAGTAGCCCACTGCAGTTTGTGAATCATACCTCATGTGTGGCAGGTTATTGCTCCAAACAACTGTCATACACTTATAGTATTGTATATTGAATTAGGTTAATGTCTTCAATTAGTCTGACCAATTAGGTCAGACAGGGGGATCTGCTCTGTGACACTGATCGTGTAATTGGCCTAAAGCTGTACAATTATTCTACAGCCAAATTCACTATGATTTTGGTTTCTAGTTATCATCACAGTGTTTGACATGGCTGATATTAAGTCTCTGGATCATACACGGTGAGTCATGTTTCTATTTTATGTACCTGTATTATTTACGTCAGCACAGTATTTCAACATGGTGCCAAAAGGCTTACAGTGCATGGTACTAATTTCACAAAAACATATTTTACATAACGCATAAACAAGTATCTAGTTTCTATAGTAGTTTTAGTATCGATTTGTATCAGATTTTCAATACTTTTGACAACTCTATTTACAGACAGTGGCTTGAAGAGGCCATGAGGGAAAACAAACCAGGCTCTTGTTTTGTCTTCTTAGTCGGAACCAAAAGTGATCTACTGGTAAGTGTATGGTATGTGTGAGACTGTAATGATAATCATGTCTACAGAAATACATATAAGTACTGTGAAATGTCTGTTGATACTGCATATGATTCTCTGGGGGTGTGATGCTAACTTAAGGCACTGCTCTGTCTGAAGCTCAAGTTAGACTAATCTGAGTTTAATTTCAACACAGTCTGACCATAAAGAACTGACAGATGGAACTACAACAGTTGAATTGATTTTGTGCTTTCAAACAAGTCCCTGTCAAATAACATTACAGTCATAAGCTAGCTAGCATTAGCCAAAAGTTTTTCAGTTAGTTACTCTCACTTTTTGGTTGAAAACTCCTAAACAGGACCATGAACGCTTGGATGGACCACAGGCTACTGAAAATGCGCTCTTTAAATCCATTTTGTATTATTTCTTGAGTTTTTAAACAATGTAAAAACTTATCAGACTGTGTCAGTAAACCAAGTCCTATTTTGTTTTTTTTTTTTTCTTATTAGTCCTCAGAGAACAGGAGAAGAA
This sequence comes from Periophthalmodon schlosseri, assembly GCA_000787095.1. NCBI lineage: Eukaryota > Metazoa > Chordata > Actinopteri > Gobiiformes > Gobiidae > Periophthalmodon > Periophthalmodon schlosseri. The sequence goes on from JACM01020577.1 coordinate 5,937, forward strand.
CAGAGAGAGATGCTGTCAAAATGGCTACAGAAATGAATGCAGAGTTCTGGGCAGTTTCATCCAAAACTGGTAAAGGGTCACTTTCAGTTGTTTTCAGACTCTAGAATGTGATGATGTCATACTCACAGATGGGGGCAAGGGTCAGATTTCCCTATTGATTACATTGTACGATCATAAGAAATATCCAAAAAGTAAATTTGCAAATGTTGAATCCATATTCTTTATATATAAATGGACATAGCTAACCTGCTAGCCGCCTGCTGCTGTCAGGCTCGCCATTTTGGTCTTAAAATGTTTGTATTGACCTGCTCTACATGATCCTGGGTTTTTATTTCGCTTTAGTGTCCGTAAATCAAGATATGAACATTAATAACAAACAAATCAGGCGCCTTCCTTCCCCCAAGGTAGCTCCCACTAGTGTTAGCAACAGGTTTGATTGACAGCATTGCTAAGCACCTGCTCCCTGCTAAAAAAGGCGGTGCGTGTGGAAAGGGATGCTACCTTCAACAGTCTCACTCCAGATTGGCTCTTTGGTTACTATGATATTCGTGCTCGGAATTCCAAATATGGAACTTGGCTCCCAATTGGCCCCTATAACTGCTAGCCTCGATGAGCTTCATTTGACTGGAGCCAAACCCTGTGGGTGACGTCATTTAGTTCACTACTTTATTCAGTCTATGGTTGAGCCTGATCATTTCTATTAGTGACTAGACATAAGAACTGTATTGCAAAAAAACAAATCTGTGTTTTAACTATCCTCCTGAGACCTGCGTCCTCATATGTGGACAACACATTTTGGGTTGTCTAGGCCACAATACAGTTTTTTTCTCTACAGTGCCCTGGTGTCCACATATGAGGTCATTAAACTGCCACTTAGTGATGACAGAAGAGTATAACACATTATAGTTTAGATTCAAGATGGACTTTGTTAAAGACATATGTCTCCTGCACCTGTTAGAAGCACTTCAAATGAGCCACATTGTTCCAAGAGGCACAATTCTTGTTTCTCATTTTGTTTTTACTCAGGAACAATGTTGCTGTGATCAGGCACTTAAATAGTTTTTGCAAATCATTATTTAAATGTGACTTTATTGTTTCTATCAAAATGATTAAAATGTACAACGAATGTCTTCATATGTGGACATAATTTTTGTCATAATGTAAAAAAGATAATTCTTTGTTTTTACACTCATCAGCTCATAGTCAGCCCAAATAACAAAGAAAAAAAATTAATAAAGCACACCATGAACAGTTCAGGTCTCAGGAGGCTATATTAATTTTAGCTGCCCCATCTGTATTAAATTTTATTGGCCACAGAATGTTGTGATGCCATCTGAAACACAGTGATACTTTCAATATTTGAATTTAACAAAACAAAAAAGACTAACTTGTTAGCCTAGCATAATAGTTATTATTTAAAGTGCACCATGTAACCTTTCTGATGGAGGGTCCCACACTTGCTTGTCTTAGTGGAAGTGTTATTGTTTTGCTTGGAATGTTCCACAGTATGACATTAAATCTGACATTTGTTCTATTACAGGTGTTTTGCTAAAAAAAAAAAAAATACCCTTAAAGACATGCATTCATATTTATGAGGAGGTTTGCCTCTTCTTCTTCTGACCTGTAACTTTGTCTGGTGGCATCACCTGTTTGGAATATTTCAGATAAAGCGATCTTTCTCCATGGAGACAGAGTATGGCATTAAAATAATATATCTTGCATTTATCTAACTTTAACTTTTTATTACTCAAATGTGCTTGGCCCTATGGAGTCACCTGCTTGTCTCCATGGAGGTTTAATGCCATACTGTAGAACATTTCAGGCAAAGCATCTTTTCACCCTCCACCAGAAAAGTTACATTTAGTGCACCTTTAACTTTGCATTAAAGTTTCTGTTTTATTCATGTTTCTTCTCCTGTTCAGGGCAAAATGTGCAAGGATTTTTCTTCCGAATAGCAGCTCTGGCCTTTGAGAGCTGCATTTTGAAAGACCTGGAGGACAGAACTCCTGCCAGCATTGGCCTGGGCGACAGTATTAGTGAGCAGTTAGTGTTTCCCATTCATACAGGAGACTATGGTGGCCCCCTTAATCTAAAATAGTCCCCCATAGTCTAAAAATAACCTTGACTATATATGAGTAGTTGGAGTGTGTTAAAACTGCAGAACGCAAGGCTCCCTGTTTACTGCTCTGTTACCACGACCACAAACTGAAATCTGTCACCTTTGAATGTGAAAAGCCTGTTCACAGTCTGTAGGCCCTACATTCTACTCAGAGCAGCTGAGCATTTGTTTACCCGTTGCTATGGTGTTGTCATGGCGATGACCACAAAGCAGTGATGTAGATTGTGATTTAACTGTTCCCGGACTACTTGTGTGCTATGCAGTATTAATGCATGGCTGTTAGCCATTGGAATTTTCACAGACTGTGGTAGAAATTGGCATAACAAAATTAGGCTTTTTGTATTATCATAAACTTATAAAACAAGTGGCATTTACACTCCACGGATTGAATAAGACGAAATTATTTAAATAAAAATTACTTGTGCCACCATAATCTTAACCAAATCTATGGGAAACACTGAGTTAAAATGTTTCATAGATGCATATAGCCTGTGGCTATGAGTTTATAATCCATGCTTGTTTTGTTAGGATCGAATGGTGCAAACCTGGAGGCAGCTTCAGCACACGAGGTGAAGATGCGCTGCTGCTGACGAACAGGAAACTCCAGAACATAGAAGACTAATATATATATATATATATATATGTATGTGTGTGTGTGAGTTTTTTGGGTTATTTAGTCAATTATTTAACCAAATAATTGGCTAAATTCGTTTACTAATATAGTCAATTATAACAATTCTATTTTCTTGTTTTAATTATATTATTTACTTTATTATCCTACAGAAATGTAAAATGTATTGCTAAGAACATTTTAGATTTAGATACTATTCAGTTCCAACTTTCTTTTAAATTTGAAACCATTTTAACTTACTAATAATGTCTCACTGTACTCACTGAATGTGCCTTAAGGAGGAATGTATGGAGATGTTCTATTCTTGCAAAAAAGATGCATTTTACTGGATAATTACAATAACGAGACAGTAAGACATGAGCTTGTATAAAAGCAGGAAAGGATTACACAAAACATAGTGAATCTTTTTTTTTTATCATGTTTTATACTTGATCATGATTTAGTTCCATTGCACATAAACAATACCGTTTGGGTCAGTATTATTTTATAAATAGAAGCCAAAAGCATCCTCAAAAAGTTCCAATTGATGGGCAATAGACAATACCCTGTGAAAATAAACATGAAGGATGTCCAATACTGTTTTATATCACTCTGTAGTACAGATATGTAATCTGTGTATTTGATAATAATGATTCACTATAGCGTCTAATTACTCTTATATTATTACAATGCCTGAAAAATGTCTGTGCATTTGAAAGTCAGATGACAATTTATTATTTACTTTTAATGAATTTGCTTTGCTCTCATTGAAGAATGTCTGTCAGTATCCATCATTTTAAGGTTTTCATTTGAGAGTATTGCAGTTTGTACAAAGTTAGGTAGATGACTCTAACTGCCATGGAATAATTTGTGACTAAACATTACAGTTTTGTATTTTCTGATGTTGTGGTAGCAAAAAATTATATTATATGTATGATAATTATATTACAAAGTTATTTGTACTTCCAGACGAATGTCATGAGCATGGAGGTCCTAAAAACGATACTAAAATACACTAGCCTACCAGTGTCAGTAAATATTTTATTAATATATTCAAATTAAAGTAATTCGGACAAAAATGCAAACGAAAGTATTTTATTTTGTTTTAGTTGGCATATTTGCTTACAATGATGTTTTTCTTTTTGGGTTTTTTTTTTTTTTTTTTTTTTTTTTTTTTATAAACAAAGCTTTCACAGTCTGCTCTTGAGTGAGTTAAAGCTCTTTGTACACACTCGGCCAATCACATCTCTTCTTTGAATTTATCCGGAAGTAAACAGTCACAAGCCATGGATCTATTAAAATAAGGTCACAAGCCCGTGCACCACTCCACAACTGACCGCGTTCGGCTGAAAAACAAAAATACTTTTATCCACATACTCACTCTTATGGTATAGCGTCGCTGTTTGGATTAATTTGAATGAAGACGCGGTTTATATACACTGTGTTTTACTAACTAACAAAGTACAGCGTAAATTCATGAAATGGTTCCGTCAGCAGGCTTCGTTTTCTCGGAGATGTGTCTTAACCATGCCCGTGCCTGCTCATCATAGAGGACTAGTCAGGTACATTTGTGTCATTAGAGGTAAAATGTCGTAGTTAAATGGAATTCAAGAAGAGGTTTAACAGTTTTATGCAGTCTATTTCATTTGAACTGGGAGGGGCAGAAAAAAACCCGAACTTGCTGCATGTTGATAAGTTTGGAAAAGTGTGCAGGGTCTTGCGGTGTGCATGGCTGCGTTTAGAAACCAATGAAGATCTAAGGAGCTAAAACGTGTAAAATGTGTTGTGTTTCTGTGTTTCAGCTGATTTAAAATGAGAACTAACAAATCATACAAACTAGTGCTTCACAAGAAGGGATTTGGCGGAAGTGGTAAGTTAAAAAGGGTGATTCAGTAACGTAGGGTGATTTAATAACGTTTTAAAAATTTTTTCTTTTGAAATGGTGCCTGCATTTACATTCAAAACGGTGTCAAATTTAAAGTTGTTCTATGCAACTTCCCTGTTTTAGGGTCCCCTAACTGTCATTATTGAGATGTTATTGCTTTTCCTGAATGTTCCACAGTATCAATTATGCATTTATTAAATTACAAATTTATAAAGTCTATATATAGGCAAGCACCAAAAAAGTTACATAGTACACCTTTAATAACCAAGACGTGTTTCAAATACGTTTGAAGAGAACCATTACTTTAATTGGACTTCCATTTGTTAAGTATAATAATCAGTGAATGCATTAATCACAAGACACTTTGGAATAGTGCTATAACAAGAAACTTGTGCAGTGTAGCCCTATATATATCCACCAAAAGAAAAATCGTATTGTAACATTTGTGTGACAATTCTGGATATTACAACTATTTTGTTTACCATACATACACTACCATTTAAAAGTTTAGACACACCCTCTCATTCAGCGTTTTTTTTCTTTATTTTTTATTACTTTCTACATTTTATATACATCCAGAAGACCTCAAATATATGAAGTAAGATACATGAAATTATGTAGTAAAGAAAAAAGTTAAATACCTCTACTACTACTACTAATACGTCTTTAATACATAATTCCACATATCTTGCTTCATATATTTGATGTCTTCCATGTGTATCTAAAATGTAGAAAGTAAAATAAAGAAAAAAAACATTGAATGAAAAGGTGTGTCTTTTTACTGGTAGTGTAACTAGCAGCAATGTCTGACTGTTGTATTTCTTACAGATGATGAATTGGTGGTCAACCCAAAGGTCTTCCCTCAGGTCCGTCTGGGGGATCTCATCGAGATCGCACATCCCACTGATGAGTACAGGTGAGACGCTTGCTCTGCATACTAATATGCAGAAGTTGGTTGTACTCAGTTTCTTTTACTTGAGTAACTTTTTAAAGAAATTGTACATTTCAGTGTACTTTTCTAGCAGCATACTTTTACTTCTACTTGAGTAATATTTGTATTAAAGTATTTATTAAACAGTACTCTTTTTGAGTAAAACTTTTGGTTCCTCTTCCCACTGTGAGTAAGTCTACAAGTAACGTTTGACACTGAATATTAAATGATTTGAACATTTGTGTTTCTTGCACCGCTCCTTCAGATATAATGTAGTTTTTATCATCTTTGTGTCTATTTTTTGAAAATAGCAGATTTTGTGCATTATTTAACGTATTTAATGCCCTTCAAATTACATTAACTTCTAATTGTAAATCAGTTGTTCCAACAGTTACTCTTTAAGTTACTCTTATTTGAGCAGTACTTTTCGTAAATTTTTTTACTCTTGAGTAATTTCTTGGACCACTACTTTGCACTTCTACTTAATATTATTTTTAAGTAATGTTACTCTTACTTGAGCTCAGTTTTTGGCTACTCTAGCCACCTCTGCAAATAAAGCATTACTTACTTCTTATAATTTCTCTATTTGTTTCTTTCACATTTTTCAGCCCTCTCCTGTTACAGGTTAAAAGCCTGAAAGAAGATCTTCAGAAAGGTAAGTGATTTCAGTTTACTCAAGGACCACCATGTTTTTGACATTGTACAGCATTTTGGAGACATTGTGTTGGTTAAATACACCTTATAAATAAAGTTGATTAGTGATTATTAGAAAAAATTATGTATAAATAAATTTACATTGTGTTAGGCTGAACAATATGAAATTACAATTTGGTCAGAAAAAGCAAATTTAGTTCAAGCTTATTTATATAGCACATTTAGAAACAACTTCAGCTGACCAAAGTGCTTCACATAAAAGTCAACAAAAAACGGATATACAGATAACACGATACATAGGAAAAGAACAATTAAACACCGAGATATCCTGTCTAGCTAGTATTAAATGCCAGGGAGGAGAATTGGGTTTTCAGTCTAGTCTCAAACTGTGTTAAAGACTGCAAGGATCTGACAGGCAGAGGGCGCTGTCCCATAGAAAAGGGTCTGTCAAAGGTTGAAATTATTTAGGGGAACAAATATCCCTGTCTTCCTATTATTTATACAACTTACTAGCTGTGTATTTTAGCAGAATTAGTTCAGTAGTTTAGTTTTGTAGATTAGTTTTCTCTTAAATGTTAATCCTGCTGGATGTGTTTAAAACGTGCACTTTGATTTCACTTTGATGTGAAAATGATATACCTGTCCACTGTGTTTTTCTCAGAGACCATCAGTGTGGACCAGACAGTAGCTCAAGTCTTCAAACTACGAGCCTACCAGGATGTCATAGTCAATATCGTCGATCCAAAGGTCTCTAATACCAATGCTAAAACTAGTATCAAAACTAGATACTCACATAGAAATGCACATTCACAGGACAGAAATGAACCTTTCCTGAATAGCTTTAGAATGTTCTTGAGCTGTATAAGTACAAGTATAAGACCACATAGACTAGTATACGCCCATGGACCACTATGGAACCTACCAGGACCACTGAGGGAATACACAGATATAAGGCCACATGTTATAATTATGGTATGGTATACAATATAATGTAAAAGAAAGTACTGCCATTTAATCTTGAAAATCACATTCTGTTGTCTAAAGAAAGAATGCTTTTTTATTATCATCGTGCTATCAGAATCAGTATTGAGTATTGAGTCTATTACTTAGTATCTTAGAAATCGAGTTTGAAATTTTAGTATTGTGACAACACTAATAAAAAAATAATGTGTTTGATTTTCCCTTTAGGATGTGACTTTGGACCTGGTTGAGCTGACCTTTAAAGATCAGTACATTGGTCGAGGAGACATGTGGAGGCTCAAGAAGAGTCTGGTGAGACCTCATCAAATGCAAAATACAAATCTCAGTTTTAATGGTTCCAAAGACAGCGCTTTTAAGCAACAATGAATGGAATAATATGTGTATTTTTAAATAGTTTGAGCCCTTGAATTAACCCAAACCTAATATTTAATGTCTTTTAATTTTTGTATTTAAATCTTCTATATTATGCAAAATTGACTCCTCTGAGCTTTAAGCCTCAGAGGCTCCTCAAAGACATACCCAGAGTTGTGTTTTGTTTCATTCATACATTTGAGTAAACCTTTATTATCATGTCTACATCCCCAAAGCTCAAAATGCTCTGTTCCACCTCGTGATGTCCTGAAGCAGCTCCTTTTACTTTTTGTTCAGTAGATTTGAATAATTTCAGCCCTGGAATTGCCAGTGATTCTAGTGAAGGAGTATGGAGTATAAAAACACAGTGGAGGACTTCCTGTATTACCACATGACATCACAAGGTGGAACAGAGTTTGTTCTGTTTGAGAGAAGAACTCAGCCTAAATATCCAGGATTTGTGTATTAAATATGTGTGAATGAAACAAAACACAACTCCAGGTCTGTTTTGATGAGGAAACAACATAGGATTTGTGATTAAATATGTGTGAATGAAACAAAACACAACTCCAGGTCTGTTTTGATGAGGAAACAACATTAGAACATAGATCAGAAAATAGCGTAAAATGGGCCCTTTTAATATTTCTGTTCTTTCAGGTCAGCACTTGTGCATATGTGACCCAGAAAGTGGAGTTTGCAGGAATCAGGTACAACGCAACATTTAAAAAGTCAACATAACTCATTTAACTCTTTTATACGTGTTTATTATGTATTCTGTCTGCTGTAGCCATAAGTGTTTCTCAACTTAAATATATTCATATCACAGTTCGATAAGTTTCTTCTTAGAAATAGAAACAAAAAAGATTGTATTTGATCATAATCATCAAGCTGTTTACTTAAGTCACACTCCATTCTGTTTTCTAACGTTTATTAACAATCTCTCGAACAAATCTCAAAATTAGATTTGTCCTAAGTACGGTTATTATAACTACTTCAGCGCTTGGGCCAAAGTGTCTGGGCATGCTCAGTTTTATAGATGACGCCAGGTCAGGCAGTGACAGTTTCCTTTCAGTCTTTGATCCACATAACCCTAACCCTTCTGTGTTCCAGAGCTCAGGCCAGTGAGCTGTGGGTCAAAGGTGAAAAGGTCACCTGTGGATACATCAGTGAAGACACCAGAGTGAGGCTCTGACACATATAGTGACATAGTAATATAATGTATTCAGTTAGTTTTCCATAACATATAAGGCTCAACATTAGTGTACAAAGATAAAGTCATACATACGTGTGAAATAAAGAAATGTAACACAACAGTGTAACATTGATCTGAGCTGTTTAATCCGCATATAGCACAAACTGAAAATAGTTCATGAGCGTTCTTGGTCCCGTTTAGTTAGGAGTTTTCAATATAGTGAGAGTGACTAACTGAAAAACTGTTGGCTAATGCTAGCTAGGTTGTGACTGTGACTGTAATGTAATTGTTTCACAGCACAAAATCAGCTCACCTGTTGTTCCAACTAAGTCACTTCTTTAGGGTCAGGTTTGTTAAAATAATGCTCAAATTAAAGTCTAACTTGAGTAACAGAGCTTCAGACAAAGCAGTGCCTCCTGTTAGCTTTACTCCCCCCAGTGAATGTTGATGACATCAGCTGCACAGTATCAATAAATTGCAATTCTTTTGCGTGTGTGTGTCAGGTGGTGTTCCGATCCACATCAGCGATGGTGTACATATTTATCCAGATGAGCTGTGAGATGTGGGATTTCGACATCTATGGTAGGGTTGTCAAAAGTATCAAAAATCAGATACTAATCAGTACAAAAACAAGTATCAAACTTCAAGAAAGTATTGATACAAAAAATACCACATTATCAGGATAAAATTTGATCTTCAATCTTGTTTGCTTTTCGGATTCGACCATGTATTGTTCTGTGTTTTTATTCTGTTTAGGGGACCTTTATTTTGAAAAGGCAGTGAATGGTTTCCTGTCTGACCTGTTTGCCAAATGGAAGGTGTGTATTTATTTGTCTATGTAAATACTGAAAAATCAAGATTCTTTTAAGAGGGGGTATTATGCAAAATTGTTTTTTCCTATGTTATAACGTTATTCCCTCATCAAAAACATTCCTAAAGAAATTTTATATGGCATCCATGCATGTTTGAATAATCTAGCAATCTCTTCCGGGCCCTATTCGAACCCTCTTTACAGTTAGCTGTACAATCCTATCCAAAGCCCCCACCCAAAGCCTATGTCACCCATGCTCCCATGTGACAATTTTCCATAAATATACAAAAGCGTGATACAAACTGTTCACTACAAATTCACAACCTGATGTGATGTGCAGTAGTTTCATTAGCGGAATGCACGCTGATTGTAATGTGATAGCGCTCTGTAGGGGGAGTGACTTAGTGTGGGGAGCATAGTGAGGGGAGACTTAGACAATCAAAAATGAAACTGAAACTTAAGAAACATGTTAATACATTGTTTTCAGTGAATATAGCATTTTCAAAACAATAAAAGGTAACATGGTGATTTAAATATGTTATGTGTTAGCAGTTAATACCCTATAGAAGTGTAATACCTCCTCTTATGCAATATTTACAGGAAAAAAACTGCAGTCATGAAGTCACTGTAGTCCTCTTCTCCAGGACTTTCTACAACGCCAAATCTATAGGTGAGTATATTTTCAACAATTGTTTTTTTATTTAGATACTGATTATAGAGTTATGAATTTTAGCACTACAATTATGGTGAAAAGAAACATTTTTGAATTGTCACTGTTACTGGCATCAGAAACAGAACATTTTAAATCTTGTCATTTGAACAAATTTCATACCTATTATATGTGACCAGTTTTATTAAATGGGTTGCAGTCACTTGACATTACAACATTCTAGTTTAAAAGTGAGCTGGAGACAGGTCAGACTTTTGTGATGGAATTTGCTGTGTAATTGTCAGATTGCAGATCTGTTGACCTGGTGTATGGTTAATATCGCTGTAATTACTGGGCCCACATGAAACAAAAACTGGCACAAACTTCAATGTCTTCTCTGTCAAAAGCAAATAATTTAAAAAATTGCTTTAGAAAGTGGTTCCATTATTCATCCCAAAAAATGCAATTGTTAAAAGGACTTTAGGGCATAAGATTAATATGGGAAGTTTGGATATTTTTTTTTCTAAAAACAGTAAATCAAGTTATATAGTCCTGTTTACAATATACTATCATGTTCTATTGCTGCATGTGTAAAAAAATGATTTATCCTTCTAAAATGTTGTATTATGACTTCCTATTGATACATTGTAGCCTCTAGTTAGCTTCAGACCCCTAGAGAATGACATCAGCTGCATAGTATCAGTTGCATCACATTTTGAAGTAAAAAGTAAATGTCTATACTGTAAATTTATGTGTGTGTGTGTTTTATTTCTCTAGAAGAATTTCCTGAGGCACTGAGAGAATCAATTCGCCAGGATCATGAAGGGCGGTTCTGTGAAGATTTCTACAGGTAACTGTAAACAGAAACTGATCAATCCTGTACAAATGTTTAAAGTGGAACTAAAAACTAAATCCACTTTTTTCTGTACTAAACTGTGTGTATTGTTTTAGTATTATCTACTGTTCTTAGTTATTTTTTTGGCAACTTTAGTGCAAACTAGGTAAATTTGCAGTTTTCTGATCAAAAACGCCTCAATCTATGTGAGTGCTGCCTTCAGTGGCCTCTGCAATTTCCAGTAGTTGGTGACATCACGTAAGACTGCCCTGATTGCAGGGCAGTCTAACACGCAGGGGCGGAGTTTTAACTGTGGATACCTGTTAGGCCAATCACAATGCTCCTCATACCACTAGACCCCGCCCCTCCTCCCCCCTCACTCTCCCCTTTTGTCCTTCAGACCCCATCCCTCTTCCCCCTTCAGTCTCCCCTTTAGGCCTCCAGACCCCGCCCCTCCTGCCCCCTCACTCTCCCCTTTAAGTTTGGATTATACTTTCCACATGTAGATTCCACATGTAGATTCCACATGGACGGAGATGGAGCCAAGCAGAGGAAACGTGGGCAGTATTTATAGTCTGTGCAGTACATAGGCCTGCAGATAGTAGATATAAAAATTGGCTACCAGCGGACGTATCAAGCGTAAATCAAGCTGTAGTTCTCCAAATACTGCCCAGTTTAGCAGCTCTATTTGAAATATGGTTGTGGGCGGAGTTTATGTGCTTGGTCCCACTTTAATGTTTGAACGTTTCCCAGAGTTGTGGCTCAGAACGAAAGACGTGACGAGTGGACCTCACTGCTGATTACCATCAAGAAATTATTCATCCAGTATCCAGTGTTAGTGCGGCTCAAAGAAGCAGGTCAGAGAAAATGTGTAATAATAGAATATACATGACCAGTGAAAAGTTTGGACATGCTTTTTCATTCATGTTTCTTCTGTATTTCCATAACTGTTCACATTGTAGATTCTCACTGAAGGCATCAAAACTATGAATAGCACATGTGGAATGTAGCATACAAAAAATAAACTCAAAATAACTTGATTTAGATTTTAGATTGTTAAAATTGGCTTCCCTTTGCTTTGATTTCTGATTTGCACTCTTGGCATTCCACTAATGAACCCTGAGGCACAGCTGTGAAGTGAAAACCATTTAAGGAGACTTCATCATGAAGCTCACTGACAGAAGGCCAAGGGTTTGTAGCACTGTCAACAAAGCAAAGGGTGGATAGTTTGAGGAATTTGGATATAAAAAAAAAATATTTGAGTTATTTAACTTTATTTCTTTACTACATAATTCCATATATCTTGCATCATATATTTGCTGTCATCTGTATGTACCGTATATAAAGTGTAGAAAGCGGTAAGCGTAAAGAAAAAAACAATGAATGAGAATGTGGGTCCAAACTTTTGTGAGGTAGTTTATGTGTAGTAAATTTTGAAACTAAAAGCCTGTTTATTTACAATGACATTTTAATTTTTTCTAGATGGGTTTCCTGTTGGTTATAACTCCACGGCTGTTCAAGGAAACTACCTGGAGGCCATCAACCTCTCCTTTAACGGTTAGTTCTGTTCTATCTGTCTGTTCTGTCAGAGATGGCTGGTTTGTTAGCATTTTACACAAAGGAAATATATTTTACACTTTTCAGACAATATTGTGTGATGGCATTGCTTTGCCTGGAATGTTCCACAGTACGGCTTATCAACATCCATGGAGACATGCAAGTCAAGGACAAGCAACAGTTACTGGTCAAATTTGTAGAGAGGCTTGCTCACAGTAAGAATGCACAATTTCAAGGAATTTTTGAGCAATAAAACCTGTAATTGAATTAATGCAAGACAGAGAAGTTTAAAGTTATTCTGTGGGAAATTTCAGACAAAGCAGTAACATCCATGGAGATTAGCAGGTGGTGTACCAGTGCTAATTTGCCCTAAACAATTTCAAATGCTTTATCATTGATGATGCTGCTCGGGTCCTCACTAGAACCAGGAAGTACGAGCGCATAAGTCCTGTGCTCAGGTCTCTGCACTGACTCCTGTGGCTCAGAGAATAGACTTTAAAGCAGCTCTGCTTGTTACAAGTCTCTCCATGGCCCAGCACCAAAGTACATCTCTGACATGTTAGTGCCATATGAACCATCTCGCACTCTGAGGATCTCAGGGACCGGCCTCCTGCTGGTGTCCAGAGTTACGACTGAACATGGGGAATCAGTGTTTCAGTTTTATGCAGCTAAAACCTGGAACTTCCTGAAGATGTGAGGCAGGCCTCTGCTCTGACAATGTTTAAATCCAGGCTCAAAATGGTTTTGTTTAGCTGTGCATATGACTAAAAGGTTTTTATTCTGCACTTTTCTCTTTTAAAGTAAATTTTATGATGATTATTTGTGTTTTGATTTGTTTGTATTGTGATTGCCTATTCAACTGGACAGTTGACATATTTTACATTTTGCTTTTACTATGCATCATACCAGGACGACTGAAGATTGAACAGACAAAACATGCTCTCCTAATCTTAATGCCTAGTTAATAAAAAAACATGTATTTAGCCATTTGGTCTCCCATTTCTGGAGTGTGTAACTAACATTGGCCTGTTTGTTGTGCAGTATTTGACAAGCACTACATCAACCGTAACTTTGACCGGACTGGACAGATGTCAGTGGTGATCACTCCTGGTGTGGGAGTGTTCGAGGTGGATCGCCTGCTCATGATCCTCACCAAACAGAGGATGATTGACAACGGTAACATCTAACCTCAAAATTATACTTATACTAGTTATCCTACATTTTGTAAATTATGGTTTTAGGCCTTGTGCACTTGTTCTCTCTCATGGTATAACTTTAACAATAGCCATGTTATACTTAAATGTAAAATGCTTTCCTCACCAATTACATGATGTGATGGAGTAAAAAAGTGTAGTCTAAACTTTCATGTTATACACTTTAAAGGGCCCTTATCCTCTATTCTCTGATCTCTGTTATAACATTGTTTCCTCATCACAAACATACCTGGAGTTGTGTTTTGTTTCATTCACGCATGTTTAACGCATGTTTAACACATGTTTAACACAGGGCGGACTCTGCTCCAATTTGTTTTAAACTCCATGCACCTTCACGAGAATCATTTGGTTAATTTCAGCCCTAGAATTGCCAATCTCTATTGAAATAAAGGTAAAAGGAGCTGTTAACTTGAAAACTACCACTTCATGACATCACAAGGTGGAACACAGCATTGTGAGCTTTGGAAATGTAGACGGATTAATAATAAAGGGTTATTTAAACGTGTGAATGAAACAAAATACAACTCCAGGTATGATTTTGAGGAGGTAACAACATTCTAACATGGTTTAAACCTCACAGGAATCAATTTTGAGTAATACAGGGCCTTTAAAGATGTAAGTATTCTGGTGAAGTGTCTCCCACCTGCTTGTCTGCATGGAGATTTATTTGGCATTAAACTCCATTGAGCCCAGCAGGTAATGTCACCAGGCCAAGTTACAGATCAGATCTGTGGCAAGATGACCCCACTCACAGTAAGAATTTTTTAAATATTTTTTTTTGAGCATTGAAAACTTTGAAAAAATGCAAAATGGATAACTTCAATGCCATTGCCATAATCTGGGTGAATCAGAATCATTGTCATGGAGACAGATATGGAGCAGATTGCAAACACAAGTTGCATAGTGCACCTTTTAAGTCTTTTATAACAGTTCTTATTCTTCTAATTGATGTTTTGCAGCTGATGATCATCAACATTCCCTATGACGCTAATTAGAGGCACTGCTATGTCTAAAGCTCTGTTACTCAAGTTAGACTTTAATCTGAATTTTGTTTTAACACAACCTGACCAGAAAGAACTGAATTGAATTGAACTACAACTGATTTGTGCTGTTGAACAAGTCAAATAACATTACAGTCACAAGCTAGCTAGCATTAGCCAACAATTTTTTTCCAGTTTTTTTGTAGAAAGTCAGACACCTAAACAGGACCATGAACAGTCATATTCATCACAAGCTCCTGAAAATGGGTTGTTTAAATTCATTTTGTATTTTTTCTTGAGTTTTCAGACAATCTAATGTGTGCATTATGTCATCATGGTAACTATTGAACATTCCTCCATAGACATACATGCAGACCCCCCTCAGCGTGATGTCACTGCAAAGTATCAGTAGTCTTGTTTTAAATTAGAATTCTCATGAGATGGCACTTGCAGGTATTGGCGTGGACTTGGTCTGTATGGGAGAGCAACCCCTTCACGCGGTGCCTCTGTTTAAGGTAACGCTCCTGCTTTACTTTCATTTTAGGGTCACATGTTCAGAATCCATTATCACTGTGTTTTTGTAGCTACACAACAAACTGACTCCAGGAGATTCTCGAATGGGAGACGACTACAACCTGCCTCACTGGATCAACCACAGGCAAGACATCTGCAGCAATAATGCCGTTTATATAGTTACATTTACGACTTTGCTAATAATGTTATCTAGTTTTCTAGTATATTATTTCTATATGCTAAATGCCAGAATAATGAGACTTTTTGAGGTTTTTTTTTAGACAATTTTTCATTACTTTCTTCAGTCAGAAGTTTACATACATTTGGTACCATTGCCTTAAAAACTGTATAACTTGGGTCAAACGTTTTGGATATCCTCACAGTAGTTGGCAGGAATTTTGGCCCATTCCTCCTGACAGAACTGGTGTAACTGAGCCAAGTTTGTAGGCTGCCTTGCTCGCACATGCCTTTTCAGGCCTGCCCATACATTTTGGATTGAGATCAGGGCTTTGTGACTTTGTTATCCTTAAGCCATTTTGTAACCAGTTTGACAGTGTGCTTGGGGTCATTGTCCATTTGGAAGACCCATTTGAGCCCAAGCTTTAACTTCCTGGCTAATGTCTTGAGATGTTGCTTCAAGCTTTAACTTCTGGCTTATGTCTTGAGATGTTGCTTCAGTATTTCCACATAATGTCATGATGCCATCTATTTTGTGAAGTGCACCAGTTCCTTCTGCAGCAAAACACCCCACAAAATGATGCAGCCACCCCTGTATTTCACAGTTGGGGTGGTGTTCTCAGACTTGCAAGCTTCCCCCTTTTCCTGCAAACGTAACAATGCTCATTATGACCAAACAGTTAAATTTTAGTTTCGTCAGACCACAGGACATGTCTCTAAAAATGAAGGTCTTTGTCCCTGTGTGCATTTGCAAACTGTTTTGTGTTTCTTTTGGAGTAATGGCTTCTTCCTGGCATCGTGGCCTTTCAGCCCATGTTGGTACAGTACTCGTTTCACTGTGGATAATGACACACTCTTACCAGCATCTTCACAAGGTCTTTTGCTTTCGTTCTTGGGTTGATATGCACATTTCGGACCAAAGCATGTTCATCTCTGGGATACAGAACCCATCTCCTTCCTGAGCGGTATGCTGGCTGGACATGGTGTCCCATGGTGTTTATGCTTGGGTATAATTGTTTGAACAGATGAACGTGGCACCTTCAGGCCTCTGGAAATTGCACCCAAGGATTAACCAGACTTGTACGTCCACAATTCTCTTCCTGATATCTTGGCTGATTTTTTTTTTACTTTCCCATGATGTTACACAAAGAAGCAGTGTGTTTCAGGTGTGACTTCAAATACATCCACAGGTGTGTCTCTAACTCAAATGTTGTCAATAAACCAATCAGAAGCTTCCAAAGACATGCCATCATCATCTGGGTTTTCCCAAATTGTTTAAAGTCATATTAATCTTACTGTATGTAAATTTCTGACTTTGAAGAAAGTAATGAAAAATTATCTAAAAAAAATCCTTCTCTCATTATTCTGGCATTTTCTGACTTTGAGAAAGTAATGAAAAATTATCTAAAAAAAATCCTTCTCTCATTATTCTGGCATTTAGGAAATAGTCAGACAGTGAGAAAAAAAGCATATGAGTCTTTCTATATAGTATATGTAAACTTTGGGTTTCAACTGTATATTGATAGAGTAAATATATATAGATATATACTGAAACTAAATTATGCCACTGACACAATAACCCAAGAGCTGACTTAAACCACAAAAACTATTCTAAATGTACAATATTGTTAAAAAAATCATGAGCTGCAATAACAGCAGAATGAAACACTTTAGTACTTTGTTTGCATTTGAATTAATAACGTCTATGACTTGTTACAAACTTTTACAGCTTAAATGTTATCGTATAGCTAAAAAATAACCAAAAATTTCTCAGTAGTGCAAAGAAAAAGTACACACAATAAATATTGGCCCCAAAAAATATTGTTCTAGCTTCATATATTGAACGAATGAACGATTGAATGTAGTAATTATCATGACAGAGCTACGTTTCAGCCATACTGTAAACAAGGGCCAAAGCTTGTCTAATTTCACAATCACAAATGCTATGATTTTACAATATTATCGATACTATGGCTTTAAAATCAGAGCTATTCTGCAAAATCGACTTTTCAGAGCTTTTAACCATGTGATAGTTGTTTCTTCTCATTGACCCTCTGAAGTTGTATTGGAGTGATTCATGTTGGAGTAATTTTTAATTGCTTATTTTCAAGATGCCGTATTGTCAATTGATCCCCGTTTTCACCTCCACTGGTACATGCCCACTGTGACGTACGCACTTTGTTCACCACTTTTATTTTCTTAATCGGTGATACTCATAGGATTTGGCACCGTTGCGTAGTTATTTTGGTAGAAATGAAAAAAAATCTGCTGTTCACTAGTGTGATGTGCAGCTATCCACAAGAGGGGCCGCTACTTAAAATGTTACAATTATAACAGGTATCATAGATTATAACTATATAGCTGACACAAGCACAATATGTCTTCTTTAAGTATCTGCCAATACCTGATATCAACCGATACCAGAGCAGAGACTGAAGACAGCATTTATTTCCTAAAAAAAAATTAACATAAACAAAACTGATCCAAATGTGTTGTGTAGCTGTTATTTACCCCTCACGTAACTACAGAACATCACTGTATAAACAAAAGTTCAAACATGAGACTTTCTGGG
>KN481429.1:0-47930 GCA_000787095.1 Periophthalmodon schlosseri
GCTAACCTCTGAGTGCACCTTTAATAGAGTATAATAAAGTGCTTTATAAACATTACCCATCACCTGAATCACAACTGACTAATACCAGTTACCACTTAGTTAGCAATGAATGTTGTTATAATGTGCTACAAATCGCAAAGTCATGATTCCGAGCTTTCACCAGTGTGTACTGTTGTTGCACACACTCACACACACACACAATCACTCACTTTGCCCATGTATGAATGTTCTGTTAATTTGCAAGCTCCTTTTTACACATTTGTTTGACTAGATTTCAATTAATTAAATTTTTTCTGTAGACTTTACTAAATGTTCTCAAATGCCTGGATTTGAGCCACAATAAGATCCAAGACTGCGCTGAATTCCTCAAGGTAATGTAACTTCCCTTTCCCATTCTACAAAATTATCTTCTATCAAAACCATTTCATCTTTGCGTTTTGTCTTTAGCCTTTGAGCGAACTAGAACACCTAAACCTTGGCTACAACTGCCTACAGAGGGCGCCATTGCTCGGCCTAAGTGCGAGGGCCAAACTTCTCACCCTCATCCTCCGAAACAACCAACTGGAGACTATAAATGGTAACAGTCATGCTCCTTCTTGTTACTACACCACAATTAAATACTAGTACAAGTAATTTACCTGTAATTGATACTTTGCAGCTGATCATCACCGTTCCCTGGGGATGCGAAGCTAACTAAAAGCACTACTCTGTCTGAAGCTCTGTTACTCAAGTTAGACTTAATCTGAGCTTTGTTTTAACACAATCTGACCAGAAAGAGCTGACTTGGTTTCAACTACATCAGGTGAGATGATTTGTGCGCTTAAACAAGTCTCTCACACATAAAATTCCAGTCACAAGCTAGCTACCATTAGCCAACACTTTTTCAGTTAGTCACGGTCACATTTTTGTTGAAAATCAAACTCCTAAACAGGACCATGAACTCTCGTATTGATCACAGGCTTCTGAAAATGTGTTATTTAAATCCATTTTGTATTTTTTCTTGGACAGGGGATGTTCTGGGACAGTTCTCCATTTGCTTGTTTTTGTTGATTAATTTGCTTGTCTGTTTCTGTTTCATTGTTGATTTTCTAACTTTCTGTTGGTTGAATCAATTATCGTGTTCAGCCCTAAGAGGCAACTGCTGTCGTGATTTTGGGCTTTACAAAAATAAACTAAATTGAATTGAACGGAGTTTCTAGACTATCTTAAAACTTTTTTGGCAGCGTTTGCTAATGCGTACGTTGTGTCACCGTGGTAACTGCTGAACATTCCGCCAGTAGAGATACATGTGGAACACCCCCAGCGTGATGTCACTGCAAAGTATCAATAGACAATAGTATCTGAAAATAGAATACTTTTATTTATATATACTTGGGTGGGTTTTGTTTTTGAATATGCCTGTGGTGGTGTTGTGGTTTTAATATTTGGTTTTAATATTTATATTTGTTTTTAGGCGTGGAGCAGTTGTCAGCCTTGCAACATTTAGACTTGGCATATAACCTGCTTTTGGAGCACCCCCAGCTGGCACCACTTTCTATGCTACACTGCCTACAAACAGTAAAGACCAATTTTGTATTATTAATTAAAGGTGCACTGTGTAACGTTTCACCGTGGAGATGTTACAGGTTTGGCTGGTTATTTTTAAAGTGGACCTTTTATGCAAAATCGTTGTAGTTGTTTTCCTTCTCATTTACCCTCTCAAAGTTGCATTTAGACTGATTCATGTTTACGGCGACTTATTTCTTTTATTAAGTCGATTTTAGATGAATATTTTAAAATGTGAAATTTATAGCATAATGATCCACAGGTGTCATAGATTATAACTACCGTATTTTCTGGAGTATAAGTCGCACCTGAGTATAAGTCGCACCAGCCAAAAAATGCATAATAATGAAGAAAAAAACATATATTTCACATATAAATCACATCTGAGTATAAGTATAAAGTATAAAGTGCGACTTATAGTCCGGAAAATACGGATATATAGCAGACACTAACACAATAGGTCTTCTTTAATACAGGTGTTTTAATTGCTCAAAAATATCTTGTGGGGTCGCCTCTCCGCAGATCAGACTTGTAACTTGGTCTGGTGGAGCTTCCTTGCTGGTCTCCGTGGAGATAGATTTATGCCATACTGTGGAATATTCTTGGTAAAGCAATAATATATCCAAGGAGATAAGTGGACGGCGTATCCTCTACCAGTACAGCTCCCAGTACGTCTGTGTGTACGTTTTGTCATTAAAAACATTTCTGTCTTTCAAGCTGAATCTCGAAGGGAATCCACTGTTTTACCAAAAGACACATCGCACCTGCACTGTGAGACACATGTCACCCAAAGCTGCTCATCTTAGAGTGAGTGTCTATTATTTGTAATTATACTATTGTACCATAGTGTTAACCAAAGCGTGGCCATTGTACATTGGAATATTCAAAGTACTTGGGCCTGTACCTTTTCCTTCTTGTTCAGGAAAATGAATTAGTTTATTTTAAAATGAAATACAAAATGAGACTTAGATTTGCATTTGTTGGATGAGAACTATAACGAAGCAACTGTCAGGAACAAACCATTTTTTTCAAAACTGAGACGTTGAATGAGAACCACATGTAAGCAACTGGCTGTGACAGTTGATTCTCTGTTATGGTTCAAAAATGTGAGAAGGGTCTAAGTGGGGAAAAAGCTCTTTAATGGTAATAGATGGGTAATGTTTAGGTAATGTTTTATCAAATACTACGTTTATTAATTATTAATTTTGTATTTTTATTAGTTTAAGCTGGATGGCGTCAAGCTGTCCTCGTCAGAGATATCAGTAAGTATTCTACATATAGATTTATTATTTCATGCCATACGCTATTGTAAAAAATAAATAAATAAATATAAATAATAATTAAGTATTTGCCAATTTTCTTTAATAAAACATAACAAACATTTCTCTGTGTGTTTCTCAGGTTTTGCCAAAGTCTAGTCGTCTGATAGTCCTGAGCCAGTCCCTAGTGTCCGTGGGCCCAGAGCGCAGCCTGGAGGGCTCCAGTGGTCCTGGAGAGCTCACTGACAGTGTGTCTGTGGGGGAGGGGGCAGCAGCCAACATGCGCAGGCTCAGGAAGTCTAAGGTATGAACTGGAAGGTTTTATTTAAATAAATATGTTTTTAAATGATTGTAGTCTAATTGGTTTCCGTTTCATCCACACTTTTGCAGAGTAAAGTGCGAGTGCGAAGAGCGAGCATCTCTGAACCCAGTGACACAGACTACGAGACCAAACCAGTACCAGCACAAAGTAGGTACTTTTTATACTGTTTATAAGTAATCAGTATTTGTGTATGTTTTAATTAGGGCTTATAAGTATTATTTTTGTACAAGACTGTACAAAGCTCAGCCCACAGACCTATGTCATCCATGCTCCCACACGGCAATTTTCAAATATACAAAAGGAGGATACAAAACAAATAGAACAGAGAGCAAAGGGAGTGGAGACTCGAAACTGAAACATATAAAACATGCTGATAAGTTGTTTTCGGCGAATATAGCATTTTCCAAACAATAAAAGTTAACATGGTGATCTAAGTATGTTATGTGTTAGCAATAAATACCCCATAGAAGTGTAATATCCCTCTTTAAAAATGCAATTATAATATATACATACTATTATAGTCTATGGTTGACAGTGGCTCAGGTGGTAGAGCAATAATTCAAAAAGGTTAGTGATCTGAATCCCACTCTATTCTATTTATACTATAGTTTGTGTCCTTGGGCAAGACATTCCATCCACCTTGCCTTAGTTAAAATGAGCTGAGGTGGGTAGGGTGGCCAAAAAATTCTACTGTACTGTACTAAATTGTACTGTTACTTTAATTAATATATTGCTCAAGTAATATATAAGAGTAAAGAGTAAACCTCTGGTCTGTGGCCCTCCACCTGTTTGGACCCCCGATCTATAAACAATCTATAAACAAATGAAAAAACAGGCTCTCGGTTAGTATTAAAAGTCATTTATTAAACAGAACTTGCCTAACCATTTCATACATGGGTAAAAAGGTGCTAGCTGTCTTTTTGAAGAGCATCTGACCTGATCTAACCACTTTCTAATCTATAATCTATCTATAATTCCATCTCGTCTTCCTCAGAAATAGTCCTCCCACACCAGAAGGAGATCGAGCGCATGTCCAGCTTCAGAGAGCAGCTGGGAGAAGACTGGCTCCGCTACCAGCACCACCTGGACCAGGGACCACCTCTGACCACCACCACCACCGCTATGGACCACCAGAACATCTCCAACGGCTTCTGCTCCTCCTCACCTCCTCGTCAACCCTCCCCTGTCCAAACACAGCCACCTGCACCGGGGCCGGAAACCGAAGATCCTGCCCCACCTCTGCTGCCCTCTCTTGGGGTAAAGATGGTGGTAGGAGGAGAGGAGGAGGAGGAGCAGGAGGATACAGAGTCCACACTACAGAGACAGTCGGTGGAGGAGAGCCTGGAGGGAGCGAAGGAGGAGGTGTCGAGTAGGAAAAGTTCTGCCAGAAGTGAAGGGGGCAGAGAGGAAGAGGAGGAGGAGGACCTGGGAGGTATTTAAATATAATCTCCAAAACAGTTTCAGAGCTTTTAACCATGTTATAGTTGTTTCCTTCTCATTTAGTTGTATTTGGGGTAATTCATGCATGTTTGAACAATCTTTAATCGCTTTTCCTGATCAATCCCCATTTTCACCGCCACCGTACACGCCCACTGCTCTGTACTTACTTTGTTCTTCAATTTTATTTTCTTAATCGATGATACGCATAGGATTTGGCAGCGTCACGTAGTCATTTTGGTACAAATGAAAAAATATCCGTGGCTCGCTAGCGTGATGTGCATCTGTCCATCGGAGGTGCTGACGGCTACACGGCTGAGTGTTGTGATGACGTTTACGGTGACATCGGCTCCTATTGGGCACCACAGTTTTCACCGGGCTTGTTTCTTTTATTAAATCGTTTTAGATGAATATTGCAATTTAAAATGTGCAAATTATAACATAATGATCCACGGGTGTCAGATTGTAATTATACAGCAGACACAAGCACAATAGATCTTTTCTCTGTCTGGAAGCCTGCAGTCACCATATTTCAGCCTTTATCTGACTGGCCGACTAACTGAAAAAAAAAACAAAAAAACAAAATGCTGCAGCACTAGTACGTGGACAATGTAAGAAATGTATCCAATCCAAATGAAATCCAAAAAGGTCTAAAAGTGTGCCTCGAAATGAAAGGTGCGTAAATATAAAAATGGTTACAATGACCCCTAAAATCACCAAAATATTTACATTTTGAGGCATTTTTAAAATACAATTGAGCATCGCTTACAATTGATATTCCTCTGTACCTTACTATATGCATTTTTACAACAAAAAAACAAAAATTTCACTACAACAAACAGCAGATTTTCATTTACTTGTTGCAAATGGCTACATTATATTTTTGAACCCTGCATTTGAACTTTTTAAATAATTGCCCAGGGCAGTGGGTGGAGATAGGGGGTAGGTGAAAGCTGCAATTTTCTGAGCACTCATGCTGCCAAACATACATGAATCAATTGAAATACAACTTTGAGTAAATTCAACATCAACCACTCACCCATTCACGCACATTCATACGCCAGTGTACTGACAAGTGTCTTGCCCAAAGACACAACGACAGCATTCATTGGTGGGAGCGGGAATCGCACCGCCAACCTGTGGGTCAGTGGCTCTAACTGCGTTACCAATGATGTTTACGTCGAGAGCAGGATTTGAACCACCAACCTTCAGATCCCTGGACAAACACATACCAACTGAGCTACTGTCGACCCAACTAAAGCTGAGCTAACACCACAATAACATGGTCAAAACCTTATAAAGTCAATTTTACATAATATGTCCCCTTTAATATAAAATGGCTTAAATTAAAACTTGATCATTAGCAGCAATTATGGTTTATCTATTAAGATCAGTCATGATTTTACCTTTGAGAATCCTAAAAACTTGCTCTCTTTTTTTAAACATTTTTGCAGTGGACCTGTGCCACCCCCTGCTGGTGGGCGTGCTGTCTGATGAAGAGGAGGATGAGGAGGAGAGGAGGAGGCAGAGCAGAGAGGTGTTCCTGCGTCTCAGGAGGGGTCTCCTGCTGGAGGTGGACATGCACAGGGGACAGGAGAGGTGCAGACTGGAGCTGGACAGTCTCACCAGAGTGGACACTACAGAGGCCACCTGGACACAAGCGGTAAACACGGACAATGTACTGTTTACTGTGTCTAATTGCATACCGTATTTTCCGGAGTATAAGTCGCACCAGCCAAAAAATGTATAATAATGAAGAAAAAAACATATATTTCACATATAAATTGTATCTGAGTATAAGTCGCACCCCCGGCCAAACTATGAAAAAAATGCGACTTATAGTCCGGAAAATACGGTAAATCAATTTGGGAAAAATATCTAATTGTGATTTTCTGACAAACATAGTGCCTGCAGTTAGATTTTCAGATTAGATTTATTTAGTGTACCGTGTTTTCTGGAGCATTAGTCGCTCCGGAGTATAAGTCGCACCAGCCAAAAAATGCATAATAATGAAGAAAAAAAAACCATATATTTCACATATAAATCGCATCTGAGTATAAGTCGCATCCCCGGCCAAACTATGAAAAAAAGTGCGACTTATAGTCCGGAAAATACGGTAATAATAGTTGGCTTCTTCTCAAAGTGTACGTATTAAAGTTCACATTTTACCCTGAAAAATGTGCATTCATACTGGGGTCACCTCTCCACAGATCTGAACTTTAAACTTGACTTGCCATCACTTACTTATCTCCATTGCGATTTAAGTTTAATGCCATGCAGTGGAACATTCCTGGCAAAGCAAAAACATCTCCATGGAAACAAAAAGGGGGCATAACCTCCACCAGAAAAGCGCATAGTGAACCCTTAAATTGAAGTTTTTGCTGTTTGCTAATCTTGACTATTCAAATTCGAATTCTTCAAGTAGATTGCGATACATCTTGCAGCTCTAGTTAACTGTATGACCTATTTTATGTGAATTATAATAGTTATAAAATATGAATAATAATAATTAAAGGGCCCATATTGCGCTATTTTCTGATCTATGTTATAATGTCGTTTCCTCATCACAAACAGACCTGGAATTGTGTTTTGCTTCATTCACACATGTTTAACACACAAATCCTGCATATTTAAGCTGAGTTCTTCTCTCAAACAGAAAACACTCTGTTCCACCTTGTGATGTCACGTGGTAATACAGGAAGTGCTCCACTGTGTTTGTAAACCTTGTACCTTCACCAGAATCATTTGGTAATTCCAGGACTGAAATTATCCAATCTTCACTGAACAAAAGGTAAAAGGTAGACGTTAAATTGAAAGCTACCGCGTCATGACATCACAAGGTGGAACAGAGCATTTTGAGGATTGGAGATGTAGACAGACTAATAATGCAGGATTACTCATGTGCGAATGAAACCAAACACAACTCCAGGTATGTTTTTGATGAGGTAACAACATTATAACGTGACTTAAAGCTCACAAGAGTCAATTTCGCGTGATATGGGACCTTTAAAAAAAATTTGCAAGGTACAAATATATAGACTGATGGATTACTCAGCGAATGAAACCAAACACAACTCCAGGTATGTTTTTGATGAGGTAACAACATTATAACGTGACTTAAAGCTCACAAGAGTCAATTTCGCGTGATATGGGACCTTTAAAAAAAATTTGCAAGGTACAAATATATAGACTGATGACAGAAGATGAATAAGGGGCATTAGCATAACATAAGTTGCTGTACAGCTGTATGGAAATGTGCAATACAGGGCCTTTCATGTGTTATACAACTATAGATTGTGGTGACGTTACAAGATAATTCCATATTTTTTTGCTCTAGGGCTGTGCAGTTCATAGAATTTTAATCAAAATCGAGATTCAGACTTTGAAGGAAGAAATTTGACTTTTTTTTGTTTTTGTTTTCAGTTTCAATTATGTTCATATTACAAGCCATTTTAAGCAATTATTTTGATCATAACTTAATTTTTCTACATTGTCTTGTCTCAGAACTCTGCAAAACTCCCCGCTGTAGAGCTCCAGTTTGACTACATCAGCAAAGAGAAGCAGAGAAGACGCTATGTACTGCTTGACGACCACCCACAGGAGGCGCTGCAGGTAACGTCAACCACAGTCACCTTTATTATTTTAGGTTGTGTTCACGTGACATCACAACATTTTGGAATCCCTATTGTTTAAAGGTCCTATGTTACGCAAAATTGACTCTTGTGAGCTTTAAGTCATGTTTTTGCTTCATCAAAAACATACCTGGACTTGTGTTTTGTTTCATTCACACATGTTTGAGTAGCTCTTTGTTATTAGTCCTCCTATATTTCCAAAGCTCAGAATGCTCTGTTCCACCTTGTGATGTCATGAAGCGGTAGTTTTCAAGTTATCAGCTACGTTTTAGCTTTTGTTTAGTAGAGATTGGCAATTCCAGGGCTGAAATTATCCTAATGATTCTAGGGAAGGTGTGTGGAGTTTAAAAACACAGTGGAGCAGTGTTTTCTGTTTGAGAGAAGAAGTCAGCCTAAATATGCAGGGTTTGTGTTGAACATGTGTGAATGAAACAAAACGCAATGGTGACATCATTCTACCCCAAAGACGTTATTGTTGTTAGTTGAATGGACTTTAAGACAAATAATTAAAGGGGCTGTACCTGATTTTTACGTTTTTAAAAACGTTTAAACAAAAGCTTGTTCATTTTAAACAGCAGTGGTCCGAATCTATTGGTCATTTACCTTATGCATTCTGACCATACTAATTATTCACCACAATGAGTTTATAGGTAAAGCTAACAAACATTAGCATGCTAATGGCAGATTTTCTGTTTCCTGTTTGTACTGGGGCTAAATAGATTTTACTTTGCATGGAAAAAATTGGGTACGGCCCCTTTTAAAATGGCAAATTTGTGAGGCCAATCCCAAACAGATAAAGATAAGGTTCAACATTTGTAGATATTTGTATATTTCTTTCAAAAACAGAGTCATATAGACGCCTGCTCTTAATCTGAAATCATGACATCATCAAAATCTATAACATGAACGCAACCTATTGATTTCAGTTTCAACAATTCACCATAAATTCACAATAACAATACCAACAATCGCCCATTGGACATACTTATGCTTTGCGGCGGGGTTTACTGCTCGACCTTTGACCCCTCTCCCCCAGTCCCATGTCAACATTGTGCAGAACAGGCTGTACCATGTTTACTGCCTCTTTTATAGCCGTAGTCTTCTCACATTGTGCAACTTTCCGGAGCGTGCCAGATAGAATTTGAACACGGCAACACGCGGCCATGCCAATTCCTTAATGTGGAGCGCGTTTGTAGAGAGAACTTAAAGGTTTTCACAAAGACAAACAATAGGCAGGGCTGAGAGCAATTCTGGGAAGGTTACAGATTTTTCAAGCTACCCAGTAAAAATGTAATGTGCTCGTCAATAAAAGAGGAATTAAGAATAGCCAGGATGAAAACCATAGCTGCCTCCAACGATTACCAGTGTTATGGCTGCGAGGCGTCCCGGCTACAAAGTGCATTTTTATGGATTTGGTGCTTGACAAAAATATAGCTGTAGCGTAGACTGTGTTATCAGGTTCAACTGGTTTGAAAGTTCAAATTCAACCCCTTTTCGATCATTTTGATGGTGATACACTTTTTGGAAACATAACATAAAGAGGGGGTATTACACTTCTATGGGGTATTAACTGCTAACACATAACATCTTTAGGTCACCATGTTTTCTGTTTTGAAAATCCTATATTCGCCAAACACATTTCGTTTTTGACGCTCCCCTTGCTCCCTGTGCTAAGTCACTCCCTCTTCAGAGCGCTATCACAACACAGTCAGCGTGCACCCCGCTAATGAAAGTACTGCACATTGCATCAGGTTTGTGAAGTTGTTTTGTATCATGTTTTTGTAATTTTATGAAAAATGTCCATGTGGGAACATGGGTGACTTAGGCTTGTAGGCGGAGCTGTGTACAGGCTCGTACTGCTAACCACAGTGAGGGTTTGAATAGGGCCCGGGAGAGATCTCTAGATTACCAAATATCCAAGCTTGGATGACATCTTAAACCTCTTCAGGGATGTTTTTGATGAGGGAACAACTTTATACCATGGCAGAAAAAAGTTGATTTTGCCTAAAACCCCCTCTTTAATTAAAACCACATTTTTGGGAAAAGAAAATATATTTGAATTCTGAAATTCTGACTCACATTTAGGTCATCTGGGCACTGTTTACAGCCATAACTGTTGTGCAGTTTTGCCTGTGAAAATGTAGCTTTTAGCTTTTGTAGCTTTTAAAATGCATATTGTGTAGCACATGCCTGGGATGTATCTGTCCATCTGGCTTGTTTTTTTTCAATTACAGGTGTTTTTATTGCTGAAAAATGCATGTGTTCTTACTGTGAGCAAGCTCACCTATTCACAGATCTGACCCTTTTTTGTCCTGGAGATAGATATGTTTAATGCTATTCTGTGGAACATTCCAGGCCAAGGAATAACATCTAAATCACAAGTAGGGTTGAAGCTAACTGGAGGCACTGCTCTGTCTGAAACTCTGTTACTTGTTTTAACACAATTTGATCTTAAAGAACTGTCTTGGTTGGAGCTACAAGAGGTGAGTTGATTTGTGCTGTTAAACAGGTCTCTCTCAAATTACATTTCAGGCACAAGCTAGCTAGTTTTTCACGCTCTCCTTTTTTGTTGAAAATCAAACACCTAAATAGGACCATGAACGCTCGTATTGATCACTGGCTCCTGAAAATGTGTTTTAATCCATTTAGTATTTTTTTTTTTTTTTTTTTTAAAAATTCTGACAGTGTTTGCTACTGTGTGCATTGTGTCTCCATGGTAACTGCTGAACATTTCTCCATAGACATCCATGCAGAACCCCGCTGTTGTTTTTATCTCGCATTGTCCAGCCCTACTGTCACCCTAATTTTAAAGGGCCCATATTACACTGTTTTCTGATCTATGTTATAATGTTGTTTCCTCATCAAAAACATACCTGGAGTTTTGTTTTGTTTCATTCACACATGTTTAACACACAAACCCTGCACATTTAGGCTTTGGAGTTCTTCTCTCAAACAGAAAGTACTCCATTGTATTTTTTAACTCCATACACCTTCACCAGAATCATTTGGATAATTTCAGCCCTAGAATTTCCAATCTCTTCTAAACAAAAGGTAAAAGGTAACTGTTAACTTGAAAACTACAGCATCATAAGGTGGAACAGAGCATTTTGAGCTTTGGAGATGAAGACAGACTAATAATAAAGGATTACTCAGACATGTGTGAATGAAACAAAACACAACTCCAGGTATGTTTTTGATGAGGTAGCACCATTATAACATGGCTAAAAGCTCACAAGAGTCAATTTTGTGTAATATAGGGCCTTTAAATACTGACCAGTTCTCCGCCTGTGTGTGTTGTAGGCCTTAACAGAGCTGCTCCGTGGGGTGGTGGAGCAGAACCAGCGCCTCTCCCTGGGTCTTGGACATGTCCGTTTGCAGTGTCTGCGCTGTGGGCTGGACTTCTCCCATCAGCAGGACCAGGGCAGCGACCAGGAGCCGGGAGCCAGGGGCAAAAGGAGGCTGGGGTCTGCCGTGGTGCTGCGAGAGGACGGAGAGGAAGAGGAGGAGGAGAGGGCGGATGAAGAGGACAGTACAGACGCCGCAGGTAGAGTTAAAATGGGATTCAGTTATTTAAAGTGGGACTAAACACCTGAACTCCGCCCACAACCGCATTTCAAACTGCTAAACTGGGCAGTACCTGGAGGACTAAAGAAGAGAGTGAGAGGGGGAACAGAAACATCTGGCTGTAAGCAGGGCAGTCATGCGTGATGTCACATAGTACTTGAAATTGCAGTGACAGCTGGAGGCAGCGCACACTCACTTTTATATGTTTACGACCAGAAAGCTGCAAATTTACCTAGTTTGCCAAAACAATGACTAGGAACAGTAAACAATACTATTAGAGCACCATATACACAGTTTAGTATTGAAAAAAGTAGATTTTGTGTTCCACTTTAAGCCATTTTCCTCACTTTAAACGTTGGATATATATCAACTAAGAGAAATGGTATATATCCAGTTAGGCCTGTCACGATAACTAATTTTGAAGTTCAATATATTAATATAATAAATAAATAGAACAGTGAAATGCAGTACATTTTAAATTCTTCGCCCTTCTACAGCTTACACCATAATGTACTACAAAATACAATATAAGACATTTCCCACCAAAAGTTTCACCGTTAATATTGGAAATATCAGGGATGGTATATCAGATATCGTGATAACTGAGGATTTTCACAAATATCTGTATCTGTTCGATATTGAAATTTTAGTCGATATTTGGCACCGATGTTTTTTGTGCGCTGCCCCAGTCTGTGTGTGCCCACGTATCATTCTCAGATTGTTCAAGAAGACAAATCTGATGCACCCAGGACAAAGAATATGAATTTATATCCCAGATAAAAACATGTTGTTGTTATCTTTACAAAAGCAATAAGTTAATGTTTAAACTTCACTATAACTTAACATAAATTTGGCCTAGATTTTAAAAGCCAACATCGGTATCATCTCAAAGAAAAAAAAAAGTCTATATAGGACCATCCCTATTTTACAGCTTACATGGTAAAACTGTGTAAATATTGTAAATTTGCCATTTATTGAACAATAAATAGGAGTCGCATGTCCAGTTGACTACTCTAGGATCCAGAATTTAACGGAAATAGCCGTTGCTGGCTTGAAGTTTGGCTAAAACATCCATTGAATTGATTGAAATATGAAATGATAAATGATTGCAACGAATCAGTCTACTCTCAAATATTAACGCCTCTGGAATCGTTTACACTTTGAACAGAATCCTACTTTTTAAACATATATTTTTAGGTCAAGGGGGAAAGTAAAAGCAATACAAACCCTTATAAAACCCTCACTTGCGACGCTCCGCACCGCACAGATTAGCAAGCGGCTATATTTGCACTTTATTAGCTTACAGTCCAAACAAGCGGAAAAACAAGGACCACAGATGGTTCAGTCGCGGTTTATACCAGGACCTGTCATCCCCTCCACGCACCCGCGCCTCTGCACCATACCCCGCCCCTCCCCCTCCCCTCCACCCTCAGCGCTGAGTAATGTTCAAACCTCACTCACCAAACCTCTCAGCTATGCACACGTTTATTTGAACGGTTTTCGGGCCCAAAACCATGAAAAATGCCTTGTTTTCGTGTCAGGATACGGGATACGTCGTTTCACCTGGCACCAGTTCACATGGCCGAGGAGCATTGACGTCAAAAAGGAGAAGCCAAGTTCTAAAAGGGATGCAGTGACACGGTGGGAAAAAGCAAGGCGAAACTCAGTATGGGGATTTAAAATTTGAATAACAAAACAAATTATTTCAAATTGCTACATGTTATATAAGATTTGAAGGCACAAACTTGAGAGTTGAAAGTTTTGCTATAAGGCTAATTGCAATTATTAGGAAATTGCATTTATTTAGGTAATGGAAACAACAAAATATACTGTCTTTTTAAGGGTAAAACCTGCTAATCCTGTAGTTTAGACCTCTACAAACATGTTCTGAAATGTCCCTGTGTGTCAGATGCCCTCCCTGTGTCTCCATGGGGTTTAATTTTATGTGAAAGCTGCTAACCCTGTAGCTTAGACCTCTACAAACATGTTCTGAAATGTCCCTGTGTGTCAGATGCCCTCCCTGTGTCTCCATGGGGTTTAATTTTATGTGAAAGCTGCTAACCCTGTAGCTTAGACCTCTACAAACATGTTCTGAAATGCAGTTCACATTTCGTCTTCTATCAAATGTTAATGCTCCTGTAGTTGTTCACAATGTGCTCTGTGAACTGAATCCTGAATTTGAAATCATGAATTGCAAATCAATCCAAAATGCCTCTCTCCCACGACAGAACAAGTTTTTAGTTGTTTTTTGATTTGTTCCAAATGGAAATTAGGGTGTTTGCTTAGGTTGGCTGTATCTTCCCAAAATTTGGACCAGTGGTGACAAAAGTTGTATAATAGAGTCTATATTAACTATAGTGAATTTTAGTTATAATTTTTTTTTTTCATACATTTTTTTTATTGAAATGGTTTTATTGTGAATTCTGTGCCAAATGCTATACATATGAATAAAATTAAAACAAAAAACAAAAAACATAATAATTAAAAAAAAAACCATAAAAAAAAACCCCATAAAACAAAAAAATTACATTTCTTTTGTGTATTTGTATTGAAGCATTTATCCTTTGTATTGACAATTTTGTTGAACCTGAAAATAATTATAAAAAATTATGACAAAAAGTAAATACAAAATAAAATAATACATAATTTAATATCCAACTACAACAGAATAAAATTGAAAGTCTTCAATTCCAAGTCCTAGTTTTTTATTTTTTATTTTTTTGCCAACAACCTCTTCCCAAAACACCACATAGCGTCTCTCTCGGTGTTTATCGTTATGGTTTAGATTGCCCCACACCTTTCCCACCTCTATAATCAGCCTTACACAGATAGCACTGCTTGTTTTGCCCCTGCCTCCCATAGTCCTGCATTACAACCTGTCTGCACATGTGCTCACACTGCAACTTTGACACATGTTGTCGGTATTTGCTGGCGTTCATCCTTGTGTTAGCATCCCTGTAGCTAGCAATTGAGCTAGCATATAATTTGTAAGTGTGCAGTGTTTTCCATTTTGCAAGAGAGAAAAAATAACTTGTTTTTAGTTCCCGTGTCAAAATTCAGTTCGAAATGATAATGGGTATCAATGGTTTATGAAATGCAAAGAGATGGGTAAAGTAGCCACAGCAAGAACACTGTTACTTCAAAATAATATTACTCGAGTAGAAGTACAAAGTAGTGGTCCAAGACATACGGAGCCCTGTAGCTGACGTAAAGGAAAAAAAAAAAATCTAATTATCTTGTGTCCACGAGATATTATCTTGTTGGAACGAGATATTATCTTGAAGGAACGACAGGGCTGGCTCTAGCTCGGGTGGAAATGAAAATTCTTTAAATTCTTGCCTGCCCTGCCCCAAACCTGCTACCTATTATAAATACACATCCCGTATTTTCCGGAGTATAAGTCGCGCTGGAGTATAAGTCGCACCAGCCAAAAAATGCATAATAATGAAGAAAAAAACATTTATTTCACATATAAATCGCATCTGAGTATAAGTCGCACCCCTGGCCAAACTATGAAAAAAGTGCGACTTACAGTCCAGAAAATATGGTATATCTTTTATATTTGTCCTCCTAAATCCACCCTAATGCAGCCAGGGGAATGAGATATTACCTTGAGGGAACGAGTTAATACCCACAGCAACTTCTACTTCCTGTTTACTTTTTTGCCTCTACCACACTGGATAGTTGATTAATAACTATTACCACTAACTACTTCACTCCTACTGTTACTCCTACTACAAGTTCAACCTGCAGAGACTCGGACGGACACATAGAGAGAAGTATTACTAAGCTGTATTGAATTCGTTATCTTTGGCGCTCGGACTTGGCAGAAGATATTGCGATGAAGGATGGTGGCTGGTTGGATGACGTTTAGGAGATGTCTTCCTCCCGGGGTCTGGACACTGGAGGCGGTAGAGATGAGGCCGAGGAGAGGACGAGAAGCCAAGGGGGGCGCTGGGGAGGAGGGGAGGCGCAGCACCGTCTGAAGCGGCTGTGCGTCTGCAGTGGGGGTTTAAACTGGGAAGACTGGGCGCTGATTGGATGTAGAGGAGGTGGGAGGAGTAAGGGAGTGAGGTGATGAAGGCTGAGGAGCACATAAACTACTACTACTACTACTAATACTACTACTAATACTACAAAAATAACCCAGTGAGAAAAAATATGGCTCATTGTTGATACTGCTACTACTACTGAGCTATTACATTGTTTCATTTTTATACTTTAACCAAATAAAAACATATTTGATATATTTTAGAACTTGTACTCCCTAATTCCAAAAAAGTAAATAAGACCCTGTTACCACATATTGTTATGCACATAGTTGTCTTTTTAGCATCAAAATTTTTGAAAGCTAGCCTAGACACAGTGCTATTATGTGGGATTGTGTATTGTGCTCATTGTAATTGAAGGAAGTGTGGTGATATTGCATAACAAATACCAAGAAATAGAAATACCAGGAATTTTCGACTAACAAAACAATTCATTCTGTGGCGTCATTTATACGAGAATGGGCAAAAAAAAAAAGAAGAAGGAAAAAATGTTTTGAAATCGATATGTAACAGTGTAATTGAATGGTTTGAGTAGTTAGCAAAAACAAATAGTCCACAGCTTCAGTCTTCAAATAAACAGTAGTCAAAAACGTCTTGTGCGTACTCATCGTGACATAAGAGAAGACAAGAGGACACGTGTATCAGGTTACAGGCAGGTGGATAAACTATTGCGTAATCATAAAAAATTGCCTGGAATGTGAAGTGTGAAAGTGATTTTAGGTGAATTTTAAAATATGGTAATCTGTTTTCAAGGTCTTGTCCTGTACAGGTTTATATTGTTGAACTATAATAATCAGCATATTATTTGCAGTCAAATAAAATATAAGCCCCTTTAAAAAAAAAATTGCCAAAAAAAAAGGCTTTTCGTTTTGTTTCGTTTTTTTTTTTCATTTAGGATATTTTTATTGCATGGAAAGACTGAAAAACATGCGGCCTTACTATGAGCTGGCTTGCATCTCCACAAACCTGGCTACCCTGGAAGAGGGCCTCCTTCTGCTTGTTTCCATGGAAATGTTATTCCTTTGGCTAAAATCGTCCACAGTATGGCATGCAACTTCTACCTATCTATCTCCAGTGTTCCGGAATGTTCCGAAATATGGTTTTAACTTTCTATTTCCATGCAATCAAGCAGGTGAAGTGCCACTTTCAGAAAGTTACAGCGTTTAACTTTAAATTAAACTGCAGGCAATATCAACAAGAAATGAAAAACAATGAAATGAATGAATGAAAGAAGATTAATTTTTGTTTTGTTTCTGAATTCAATTAAATAATATACAAAAAAGAATAACGTGACACCAAGTTCACCAGGGAAATCGGCACTGCTCTGGAAGGTTACGTAACATCTGCTCTTCTCCAAAACATTACATAAACCAGCTCCTCTACACATGCACTGCTGTCTGAAGTCCTGCCAGTGTTCATCCATAATTCATATATCCAGTTCTAGTATTTCATTTGAAAGGGGTTAAGTGTCCTGGGTCTTCGCTTGTCCCCAGGCAGGAGCACGTGTCCAGGATGTAGCAGTGACCGCGTGGTGCAGCTGGCCGACCACAGCGCCCCCTACAGCAGCACCCCCGTCGATGAGCCTCCTGGACCGGGCAGTGGCAGGGACGAAGACCACCTGGATGGAACCCTCAACTCAGTCTCTGCTGATAAGGTACAAGACAGTCCTGTTCTGGTCAGTCCATAGTGTTGCAGTGTGGTCCTTGGGCAAGACCCTTCAGTCACTGTGTGAATGGGGTGAAGTAAAGGTTGTTGATTTGCAGTCATTAATCTGTGAATCTGTCCCAGGGCAGTCATGGTTACATAAATGTGTTATCCATGCCACTGCAATTAACAATTTAACAAAACAAAATATACAGTCTTTAGAATTTAGTGAGCATCATTAATACTAGGACCATTTTCAGAATGGAAATACTAAGTAATTGAGATGACAAAACAAAATACTTTATGGTGAGATGTGAGTTTGGTGACTGCTGAGTGGATTAGCCAAGGACATGCATGATCTGTCCTTTTAAAGACAAATCTGGCTGCTTCATGAAGCACTAAACTCTGTGAGGTGAGGTGAGAGAAATGTTATTTTATTCAAAATGGTAGATGATTTCACATGAAAAGAATGAAATAAACAAATCTGATTGGACAGTCGTGTTTGGTTCAGTCGGACAGTCAGAGGGACTGAGGACAAGACTGATCCTCTGTATGAAAAATACCAAGAGCTATCAGTCTGGATTTGCCAGGCAAGTGCAGAATGGTTCCAGTGGCCCAAACATTGCTCAGAAAATACTGTTACTAAGTTACTTGGGTCTTTGGATCAGAAAGTCTCCAAACTACAACCAAAAATTTCCGTCATAATCTCAACAAAACAACAGAAATTTGTAACATTACATTTTTGTTTTACAGGAGGACTTTCCCGACACGAGCCTCCACCTGAATGGAACCAACAACACCGATGAGCCCACCTCCACCTTCCTGACGGCCCTCAGCTCCTTTTACATCGGGGGGAGCCAGGGGGACCAGTCCAGCCCCTCCAACACCACTGAGAGCAGGGAGGAGCTGGCCGGGAGCTACCACTACACTGACACAGAGGCTACTGCGGCCCAGGTGTCACTGTGCCCGTCAGGGATGACCTCTTCTGATGGTGAGTACAGATTCTTGGGTAAATACAAGATTTATAGACTCAAGTTGCCCTCACACTTGCCCTGGTTTAGTTCTAGTTTGATCAAGTCCTGATGCAGACTTGGTGTGGTCCTGTTCTAGTCCTGGTTTAGTCATTCACTACATTTACATGCACAGCGGGAAAACGGGATCACTGACCTAGTCCAAATCATGCCCATTATTGTAAATGCAGGTAAACGCGGGAACTACGATTGAGGTATTGTGAATAGAATCTCAAAGATACCCCTAACACATCTGGAGAATCCAATACATACTCAGATACCCGCTGCATGTCCACTTTACATTAGGTGCAGTCTAGGAGAGGCGTTCAAATGCACGTGGTAAGAAAGAGCCAGGCAAATATTTGACATGCATTTGGACGTGTTAGATCAGCACCGATGACAAACTACGGTCTCTCCACCAAGCACCCACCGAGCACATGTTATTTTGTTTTGGTTCACTTCGTTAAAATGAAAATGAAACTAGCAGTTCCTAGCATGTTTGAAAAACCAAATGTAAAAGTTTGATTATATGTATGATAGCTGTTTTTATTTGTAATTATAGCTGAAAAGTTTTACTGCTAATGCTAACTTACTACAAGCGCCTGAACGCCTCGTAGCTTCCGTTCGCACCTCTTCAGTTGTTGGATCT
This sequence comes from Periophthalmodon schlosseri, assembly GCA_000787095.1. Taxonomy (NCBI): domain Eukaryota; kingdom Metazoa; phylum Chordata; class Actinopteri; order Gobiiformes; family Gobiidae; genus Periophthalmodon; species Periophthalmodon schlosseri. The sequence continues at coordinate 19,112 of KN481429.1, forward strand.
GCTGTAGACTGGGGCAAGAGTGGTCTAACTGGTTTCGGGATTAAAGACGAAATTTGAATTTGGTTGTTTAGCGGACTCGGATTTCTCTGTGCATGTAAACGTGGTGATTGTCTAGTTCAAATTTATTCTCGAGTTTAGTCCTGCATGTTTGAACACAGCCATAGATATGTAACGTATCTAGTGCTAAATGGTGTTGAATTAGCCACATTGCTAGTTAGCGATAGCCTTTTTTATTTATTACAATCGCAATCAAAGTTCAGTGACGTTGGTGTTTGTTTGTGGGTTTAAAAAAAACACACAGTAGACACACACACACACACACATCTTAAAGGTGCACTATGTAATTTTTCTTACGGACCACCACCACCTGCTTGTCTCCGTAGAAGAGATGTTTTTGGTTTGCCTGGAGACAAGCAGGTGAGACACTCAGCCCGAGTTACAGGTCAAATCTGTGGAGAGGCACAAACAAAAACACCTGTAATTGAATAAATACTAGATATAAAGTTTAATGCCATACTGTGGAACATTCTAGGAAAAGTGATAACATCTCCACTGAGACAAGCAGGTGCCAGACCAGTAGAAATGTTACATAGTGCAACATTAATCTTACACATTCTGAATTGGAATATCTGCAAATGTCTAAGAATTAGTTTACATTTCGGTAGTTTATGCTGATTTGGCCATTGAACACAGGCATAACTTGGATAGCTAAAATATGCATCATTTTATGTCATAACATCTCTTTTCACTGTTTGCTAACCATCCTGGGAATATCTGCATTGCAAACTGAATCTTTACTTAAAACATACATCGCAAAACTAATCACAAATATAATTGGCTAATACATATTTTCTGGTCTGGGTTTATTAAAGGGCCCATATTACACTATTTTCTGATCTATGTTATATTGTTTCCTCATCAAAAACATACCCTGAGCTGTGTTTTGTTTCATTCACACATGTTTAACACGCAAACCCTGCATATTTAGGAGTTCTTCTCTCAAACAGAAAACACTCTGTTCCACCTTGCGATGTCATGTGGTAATGAAGTGCTCCACTGTGTTTTTAAACTCCACACACCTTCACTAGAATCATTTGGATCATTTCAGCTCTGGAATTGCCAATATCTACTGAACAAAAAGTAAAAGCTAGCTGACTCAAAAACTACTGCTTCATGACGTCACAAGGTGGAACAGAGCATTTTGAGCTTTGGAGAGATGTAGACAGACTATCATAATAATAAATGATTACTCAAACATGTGTGAATAAAACAAAACACAACTCCGGGTATGTTTTTGATGAAGTGACAACAATATAACATGGCTTAAAGCTCACAAGAGTCAATTTTGTATAATATAGGATCTTAAAGTGTCATTTGGAGTGATTTAGGCCAGTGCTTTGAGAAGTGTAGTTTACATGCCGTTACAGAAAAAGGAAGAACGCAGGAGGCCTATGATTACACTCAGCTTTCTTTCCTCTCCCATCGCTTCCAGTAATGACTCCAATCTGTTAGCATGCGGTTTGGCTAAAAACGGACCAGGCTACGGGCAGATGTGGCATAGAGACGCAGCCTAGCCTAGCGAACACCAGCCCCTCCCTGCTAGCTTACCATCTTCACTCAAACGCAGTCAATCAAAGCTAGCATTTTTTTTTTTTCTGGAGATGGCGCTAACCTAAACAGTTTATCCCACATGCCACATCTGATGCCGCTCGCTAGCTAACGGAATACAGGATCCGAATCGGGCCATAAACGCTAATAAAATAGCAGTTATTTTTTACTGCCGTTTGGGCGCGTCTCCAGCTAACCGTGTTCTGCCAAATCACAGCTTTTTTTCGTGTAAAAGTGTAATGTTGAAATGATTATTGAATTAATTAGACACCCCAGCCAAGAAAGGGGGTGTGTTGGGCCCTAGTTTTGGGGTGTTTGGGTTTAAATGTGTAGAATGGTGTGAAAATGGATTCCATATATTTCAACAGTAAAATATTGATGAGGGTAAGTGACTGTATTGTCTAAATATGCAGGTCTGTTGGAAATGGTCGAACTCTCGTCTTATTTGGGCCAAAGCCTTATTGAAAGATTGAATGAATACCTATGAAGTTATGCACTTTGCTCACTAATGCTGCCATGGAAATGATATTGTATTATACTATTACATGTTACATTTTTGGTTATAGAGCTGGAAAAAAGTACATAAATTAAAACCCTTGCTGCTTAACTTTTTAGCCAAAAGGTAGACTTAAATAAAAGGATGTGTTTTCATTACAGTGAAAAATAGACAAAAACTTGCGTCCTTTATGTGAGTGGGCTTGCACCTCCATAAACCTGACTCTCCCTTGGCCTGGAGGAGGGCCTCCTGCTGCTTGTTTTCATGAAAACGTTTATTTGCCTATAATATTCCACAGTATGGCATAAAACATATCTTCATGGAACATGTTCTGAAGTACGTTTTTAACTTACAGGTGACGTACCACCTCCAGTCTTTAATGCAAAAATACAACTAAGCAAAAATGAAAGCTATAATAAAACTAAACAAAAATATTTTCATCTATTTTAATAAAGTAAAACTGGACTGTTGTAGAATAAATTGTATATTAGAGAAATTGTGCTGCTGTGCTGTACCAAGGGCACTCACTGCCAGCTCAGCAGTGCAAGCTCTCGACCACGGACCTTTTTTGGTCTTTTTTTTTTGACAATAAGCTAGATCAACTACTGCTGTGAGGTTTGCTATGAGGTTTTCAGTTCTTCCCAACTACTGGCCTGGTTCAGTTATTGTTTTGTCTTCTCTCTGTCTCTTCTGTCTGTACTTGCACCTCTCCTCTCTCAAATTCACACCATACTCAGTTCAAAGATCATTTTACATCCATATCTCTTCCTGTGGATATTAAAGTCACAGAGTTCTTTGCGTCTGTGTACTGTCAACTTCAATTAGCTGCACCTCTTCATCAGTAATGCTAAAATAACCCTTAAGTCAGATTTATTGCTCTAAATGTGGGGGCTTTTGGCTAAAGCTGTGGCCCTGCGCTGTAAAAATACACTCTGGGTTTTTGTTTCGGCCAAATAATCAGTTCGTACGCTGCCAGGAAACTATGGCTCACCATTCATGTACCATATCATTTGAAGATTTATTTAATTATATTGTTGTCAATAATTACAAAAATGTACTGTTTTGTAGATGAGTTGGACCTGGGTTGTGAAGACTTCGATGCTGTAGACCACCGGCTCAAACTCTTCTTCGACGTGGAGGTTTTTGAGGAGGAAGAGGAGCTGCATTCGTTTTTAAAGGTATTCCTTTATTAGGCAGACAGTGTACCTAATAAAATGGCCCCCCAGTGTGTAACCACACGAGCATGAGCAATGAGCAATATTCACAATAGTATTGTGTATTTGGTTGGGACATGTTAATGAACATACATGAGACACATGCTGTAACGCGCAGGATTGTAGCCATGGGCTCATTTCCATTCATTGCCCTCTCTCACAAAAACACTTTTATACATACATCAGTGTGTGGGTGAAGTGTATTGCCCAAGGACACAATAACAGTCTGCGCTGTTGCATAGATGTTTGAACTGCCCACCTTGGTTGATTGGTGTAGAAGCCCCTGCTACTCCACTGTGGCATCTGGAATTCCCAGCGGTCTCCCATTCAAGAAGTAATCAGGCCCAACCCTGCTCAGCCTCAGAGATCAGACGAGACTGGGCATCTCATGGTTTTCAGAATATTTAGAATATTATTAAGTATAGACTACTTTGCTTAAAATATAGTATAAGTAACTGGGCGACTCAGTGGTTTGAACTTGAACAATCATTAACCTGAAGTTTGGCAGTTTGATCCCAAATCCAAACAGTGAATGCTGTTGTTGGGTCCTTGGGCGAGGTACTTCACCCACCTGATAGATGCCTGTAGTCCTACAGCTGCAGACATTGCTTACCACCTCTGAGCATGAATAATAAAGTGGATGTCTTTGAAAGTGTTACGCTAGACTACTGTGTTACTATTATTGACCAGCCCACCCAACTATTTCACCAACTGCCAGCTCCAAAAGCGTTGAGCCAGTGCCACGGCTGATTGAACAGAAGAGCTGTACCTTATAATGTGTCCAGCCATGAGGATACTTCCCAGTAGCTCACCTTGTAAAAACCTTTTCGCCCGCGGTACAAGTGCTGTTTCGCTAATGCCTGGCTTACAGACATGGAGCGATTACAATGGATCTCTCTGCTGCCGGTAGTTCTGTTGCGCTAATGATGCAGAACAAAGGCATTAGATTGTATCGCGCGGATTTTTAATGGAAAATCGAAGCCAGAAAAAGTTTGGAATTAGAGAAATGTGTGAGCGGCCTTCCTGTTATGTTGGAGTACATATAGCGGCGGCGGCGGTAGTAAGATTTAAATGTGCGGTGTAAATTATAACAAGGCTGGAAATATGTTTATGTATATAGCGTCTGTAAACCGGCTGGATCAGGGTCAAAAATGTTGTTTACGTCTTTTGTGGAGGATTACTGGAGGTGGCGAAGCGTGGAATGTTAGCTACTATGTGTTCCTACATACTTAAAGCTCCTGTACTATGCATTATCCGGGCTTTAACTACTTCCTAACGCTGTAGCTTTGGTATTTAAAAGTGCACTGTATAACTTTTCTGCACCTGCTTGTCTCCATGGAGATGGTGTTGCTTTGTAGGGTTGTCAAAAGTATCGAAAATCTGATTCTAATTGATCCCAAAACTAGTATCGAAACTAGATACTCATTTGAGCAAGTATCGATACTAAAGAAGTCACATTCACAGGACAGAAATGAACCTTTCCTGAATATCTTTAGAATGATCTTGAGCTGCATCAGAACAAGTATAAGACACATAGACTAGTTTACGCCCATGGACCACTATGGAACCTACCTGGACAACTGAGGGATTACACAGATATAAGGCAACACTATTGATTTGCCTGGAATGTTCCACAGTAAAGCATTAAAATTATTTATCTTGCATTTATTCAGCTGCAGGTGTTTTTATCGCTAACAAATACTTGGTCTGGCGTCATCGTGCTTTTGTCTCCATGGAGAAGTTTAAGTTTTATGTCATTCTGTGGAACATTCCAGGCAACAGCAGAACATCTCCATAGAGAGAAGCAGGTGCAGGGGCATCCAACCGAAAGTTACATAGTGCACCTTTAATATTGGTTGGCCTAAAATAATGTTAAGGTTGTGGAATAAAAGTATCCTGGTTTTGGGATTTTTCACCTTTTCTTAGCTTTCAGACACGTAACTCGTTCTAATTCATTGAAATTAATTTACATATATTCTAGGGATGGGCGATATATCGGTTCCAGTATCAATATCAATGTTTGATACCGATGTTTTTCCGGCGCTGCCCCATTCTCTCTGTGCCCATGTGTCATCGGCCCATCCCTAATACATGCACTCGATTAACTGGAGTATTTGTAAGCAGCTGTTTATTTTTACTACATAACGTTAACTTTGTTCTTGGGTTTCAAAATGTTTTCAAGCTTTTGCAAAAAAAACCTGTTCCTTTATCTTTTGACGCAACTTTTTTGTGCACCAGAGACCACTTTATGAAAACAACAGAGCAGACTCCTTTCATTTTGAGATATGAGTATCTGGGAACATGTACATGGATATGGATAAAAATGTGTTTTTAAAAGATATTTTTATCATTTTTGTGAGGTATGAAAATAACACAATCTATTATTTGGCTTAACTTTACACCTTATCATATGAGCTCATGAACAAGAGCAAAATTATACCCTTAAATGGCCAAAAACACACAGAACTTATCCCCAGTGCTGTACAAATTACTCATTTCATTTCATTTATTTAATTGCTTTTTGTCTTATTTTGTATTTATTTTATTTTCAAGTGATCATAAGACATTGACATTATATTTTGACAAAACAACATGTATATTAAGTGTTGTCTTTATATTCTAGATACATGAGTAATAGTGCTCTGACTGCGGCTGGAGCCTCGCAGCATAACTAGCATTGGAACGTTACTAAATAAAATAATGGTTGAGCATATTTTTATAATAATTTGGTGTATTTTTACAGCAGTTAGTCATATTTTTGGTGACTGAGTGCGAGTGGACCAGACGTTTTCCGGCTCAACCATAACCCACTTTCACGCACTTCGGCCAAATACTTTCCAGCGCCTTTGGGGACATGGAAATATGAACAAATGCAGCAGACTTTCCTTTGCCAAGATAATTTGCTTGGCTTGTAGTCTTCATTTGAGTGGTTGACTTTTTTCCTATTTGCCTCAAAATAAATGTAAAATAGTAAACGTTTTCAACTATACCAACTTTCTTGTACTTACCGTATTTTCTGGAGTATAAGTCGCACTGGAGTATAAGTCGCACCAGCCAAAAAAATGCATAATAATGAAGAAAAAACTATATATTTCACATATAAATCGCATCTGAGTATAAGTCGCACCCCCGGCCAAACTATGAAAAAAAGTGCGGCTTATAGTCCGGAAAATACGGTACATAAAATATAAGGAAATATGTGTTTTCATCACAGGCAAATTTCATGTGTAAAACTGATTCAAATTGCTCCTAGGTTTTTAATTTCATCTTAAGTTTCTGGTTAAAGGAGCTGTACCAAATTTACTCATGTAATAAAGCTAAATTTGCCTTGTCCTGGTACAGCTGCGTTGTAAATGCAGCTCTTAGTGTCCAAATGAGACCGCTGTCTGCATCTAATTATAGTGCGCTGTTAGCATGCTAGTTGTTAGCATTATCGTGATGACAAATCGTGAAGCTTATAAAGTCATCACAGCGAATAATAAAGTTAGGAATGCGATATTAAATTCAGGAATACGTTTGGACCACTACAGACGGTTTAAAATGAACTAGTTCTGTTTTATGTTGGTAAAAATCCAAAGTCTTCCATCTGCTCCAAACCGCATGCTTTTACTGACAGAGGATTGGCTGTAGACTCCTCCATTAAAAAGACCCAAGCTGATCATTGACCATTTAAAACTATAGTGTCTTAATTTTATTTTTTACCACCTGCTCCATATATTTTTAGTATTCTTATGGTCTGGTTTTGAGTTCCTTGTCTGTAAAAGAATGCATTTTATTTTATTTCAGTATCTTTGATCTAGTTTCATTAATCGTGAACATACCCAACCATTTAATCATACTACTACTTACTTTTACTTTAGTTAACATAAAAATACAGTGACGAAAAGTATAACAAAACATAATCGAACTTCTTAGTGCTTCCTTTAACATATATTCTAGCCAGAGGAGTTGTGCTGACAGCTTTAAGACCAGAGTGATAAACCTGCTCTGTTGTAACCCATTCACTCTCATTCTTTTCCACTTCCATGTGTGTGTTCTCTGCCTTCTGTCCAGTTCATTCAAGTATCTCAGCTTTGTTTATGTATTCCTCTCCACAGCTCTCGAAAACCTCCAGAGAACAAGTCCAAATGTTGAAATAGTGATTCAAAACCTCTCCCTGTTGTTTGTTATGTCATCTTATTATGCAAATTTTACTTTTTGGAGCGTTTAGCCATGTTATAACATCGTTCCCTCATCAAAAGCATGCCTGGAGTTGATTTTCGTCATTCATACATGTTTGATTAATCCTGTTCAATAAGTTTGCACCCTCTAAGCACTCAAAAAACATGCGATTTTGAATTTCCTAGGATTGTTATGTCACAGGTAAAACTTTGGAGGTTTCCTTTGCTGTTTCCAAGTCCATCAATCATTGGCAGATGTTATAAGCATTTCTATCGTAAAATTGCGTTCATTACAACTGCGTACTTCTGTTAGCATGTCGAAAAGGTTGCTAAGCTTAGTTATTCTTTGTTTTTTCAATGGTAATTCCCTCTGCTGCCGGTAAATGCCGCCCTATCCCCAGATCCCTGTATAGAGAGTTTAGATTTTCCTAAAAATCTTGCCTAATTTTTTCTATTTTTTTATTTATTTTGTATTATTTTGGTAAAGTTTATAATTTTACTTCTGGTTGGACACGGGCAGCAGATATGACATATGTAGAGGTAGTCCCATAACTGTTACCTAGCAACCGTATTGTTAACAAAACTTGTCTAAATGTCTTTCTTGTGCGTAAATTGTCTCTCTATTTTAGATGGAATTTTCAGTGTTGATGACATAGGTAGAGGGATTGTGTTGTATTAGAACCCACCGCTACTTCCTGTATTTTTGTACTTTCTTTTTTCTCAACATTTTTTTCCACAAACCGCCACTTAACTGATGTAAAACTATGATAAATATTTACCGCAAGTACTATCCCAACAAGCCAAGTTAGAACTGGAAAAACATGAGAACCTGTCATACACACTTTAAATGTTTGCTATTTCTCCTGTTTTCCTGTTCTCCCAAGATGTCAGCCGTCAAATTTGGAGAACCAGGGGAGGTGCCGTCTCTACTGGTGGTGTCTAACCTGAGGATCTACTTCTTGGAAATGACTTCGGATACACAGTAAGGACAATGCAGTGGAAGTGACACAATGAGTGAAAGTGGGGCAGGAAGAGGCTCGTCTGCTCATGATATTGTCTTCAGGAATGGGTTTGTTCTTTGGCGTTCTTGGTGGGAATATTTAGTTGCATCTATTTACAGCACAACAAATAGGCATACCCCTGAACCGGTTTAAAAGTATATTTTTTTGCAATTTATTCACAATTTTGAAAACTTTTTTGCATGATGCTCAAGTTGTTTGTTTTCTTAGTTTTTTAGTTCTTAAAAAAATTATTCAAGATAACTTTGATTGCCACTTTTTGTGATTAAAACCATAATAATACTCACTACCATAATTCCAGTGCCTGTCCCAAAATCTGAATTAGAGTAAAAGAAGTTGTATTATGCAAAATTGACTTTTTAGAGCTTTCTACCATGTTATAACCTTGTTCCCTCATCAAAAACACGCCTGAGGTGGTTTTATATGTCATCCGTGCATGTTTAAGTAATCTAGCAATGTCCCCCGGGCCCTATTTGAACCCTCCTTAAGGTTAGCAGTACGAGCCTGGACAAGACTCGGCCCACAAGTCTGTGTCGTCCGTGCTCCCAAACGGCAATTTGTCATCGATACAGAAGCACGATGCAAAACAGTACACTACGACTTCACAAACCTGATGCGATGTGCTGTAGTTTCATTACCAGGATACACTCCGATTGTGTTGTGATAGTGCTCTGAAGAGAGGGCCAAGGGGAGTGGGGGAGCCAGAGCATCAAAAACAAAACTGAAACAAATTAAACATTTTAATATGTTGTTTTCGGAGAATATAGCGATTTCAAAACAATAAAAGGTAACATGGTGATATAATTGTTATGTGTTAGCAATTAATACCCCATACAGGTGTAATGCCCCCTCTTTAAAGTTAACAGTGCTGGCTAACTGCAGTGTCATGCAGGGCTATCTAAAATTTGCAGATAAAAAGCCTTCAGGTAAAGTCAAAACTGTTTTTTTTGTCGTCCGTATATAGCAGCTAGTGATGTGCCAGGTTGAGATGCAGTAAAGGTGCCAGAATGAATTCAAAAGCTTACAAACATTACAATTCATCCTTTTTATGTAGGATTTATGAAAAGTATGTTTACAGTAAAGTGTGTTTTGGTAACAGCCACTTTGGTTAAAATGGAAATGCTTCTAAACTAGGTCATTTTGATCACAAACTGGAGTTCTGGAAGGTAACATCACTAGTGTTGATAAAAGGATTACTTTGTTAACATAACATGTGAATTACGTACAGAGATTGGTATTCCCAGATCTTTGTCATAAAACAAAATGTCTGTTTAGGTTAAAAACACTAGTTTAGTGAGCACAAGCTTCTCATAAATACATTTTATGCAACATTAAACCTCAATTAAAATTTACAGCCTTATCATAAAAGATATTGGTTTAGTATGACTCCCAACAGTTCATGGGTCACATTGTGTTTCCTAGAAAAATGTTTTTATTTTACTATGATTATTGTGTAATATCTGCAAATCACATGCACCATACTAGAGTGTATGTCTCACACGCCCTGCAGGATTGGGGTGGCATTACATAACACGGGCAGTTTTCTGGGTCACATCTTGAGAACACATTGACCTCAAAGTGTCCAACCCACATGTTTCCCCCAACTTCTGCGAGCTCCTCTCCTCCTCCCCAAACAAGACCTACGCTCACATGCGCAACCGAGTCTGTAGAGTAGCCAACAATTTACTCAAGGAAGAGTAGTTACTTAAAAGGATCTTTAAAATAATAAAATATAAAGTAGTAGTCTAGGAAATGACTCAAGTAGGAGTAATTGTAACTTTCTGGATGTGGCATCTGATTTATAATTTGAATTAATGTACATTAAATAATGCAAAAAATCTGGTATTTTCAAAGGATTGGGGAAACTAAATGATATTTAAAGGAGCAGTGCAAGAAACAGAAATGTTCAAATCATTTCATATTGTCGACATAAAGCTTTTGTCACTTGTCGACTTACTCACAGTAGGAAGAGGAACCAAAACTTTTACTCAAGTAAGAGTACTGTTACACTGTACAGTATATTACTCGAGTAGGGGTAAAAGTACAAAAAGTACGACTACCCAGAGAAGTACAATTTTATGAAAGAGTTACTACCCACTTCTAACTTCAGTCTCTCTCTCTCAATTGTGCAATGAATACCCATGATTTGATTCTGTGGTTCTGGTTTTGGTTTCCACAGAGTAAAGTGGGTACATAACAAATGTGATGAATAATCTAGCTAGAGTAATCAGATAACGCAATAATTCGATCTGATATTGGGTGTGTGTTTACGGCACAAGATCATCAAAAACACCTGGTGACATGTGTCAGTGAATCAGTGGAACTGTTTTATTTGGAAGACAAAGTTCAATGAGTTTGAAAATAACTCTTTCAATCTTTAAAGGACTATATTACGCTAAATTAACTCTTGTGAGGTTTAAGCCATGTTATAATGTTGTTACCTCCACAAAAACATACCTGGAGTTGTGTTTTGTTTCATTCACACATGTTTAAATGAACATGTGTTCATGAAGCGATAGTTTTTAAGTTAATAGCCTTTTACCTTTAGTTCAGTAGAGATTGGCAATTCCCTGGCTGAAATTATGCAGATGATTCTAGTGAAGGTGTGGAGTTTAAAAACACAGTGGAGCTCTTCCTGTATTACCACATGACATCACAAGGTGGAACAGAGTGTTTTCCGTTTGAGAGAAGAACTCAGCCTAAATATGCAGGGTTTAAGTGTTAAACGTGTGAATGAAACAAAACACAGCTCCAGATCTGTTTGTGATGAGGAAACAACATTATAACATAGAACATAGTGTAATATGGGCCCTTTAACATTTTCTCTTGTCATAGTTGTATAATTCTCCCTGTCAAAACCTGCACAGTTGTGAACAATTAGAAAGAAATCAGATCTCACATCTAATGTTGTCACGATACTAAGATTTCAAACTTGATTTCGAAGCTAAAGAAAAGTCTTGATACTCGATACTAATTTCAATACCAACAATGATGAAAAAGCACTTACACAATAGACTAATTCTTTAAGTTAGCATGTGGTTCTATGAAGTTCAAGATGACTCTAAAACTGTTCACTAAAACAAGGTCACATTTTGTCATGTTTGTAATGGGATTTTTTCAGTATTGCTACTTACTAGAGTATCTATTTTCGATACTGGTTTTAGTATCGATTAGTATCTGATTTTCAATACTTTTGACAACCCTACTATGTGTCTTATACTTGTTCTGATACAACTCAAGATCATTCTACAGCTCCTCAGGAAAGGTTCATTTCTGATCCTGTGAATGAATGAAAACTAGTATTGAAATTAGATACTCATTTAAGCAACTATTGATCAGTATCTGATTTTCGATACTTTTGACAACCCTTCTCACATCAGATGTAACTGTTTACATGACATTTCACTAATCTAACAACTCTAGAAATCAGATAACAGATTTTTGGTGTGCGTGTAAACATACCCACTGATTATGTTGTTGTTGTTTTTGTTGTTAATGTTTCCTTCCAGCAGGGGGCAGCTGTCTGACTGGCTGGTGAAGCGGGACAGTCAGCCCATCCTGGAGCTGAGTTACCTGGAGGTGGGGCTGGGCTCTCAGTGCGTGCACATGGAGTTTGGGGAGGGGGCGGCGGCCTACACTCTGCTGGTGAGGGACAGCGCACGTTGCAAGAGCTTCTTTGGACGCCTCACAGGTAACGTGTGGAATAAAGGGCTGGTATGGAAAAGTACAGAACTGATTACAGGAAACTGAATTAAAGTGTGGGTTTCCATTTGTTAGCAAGACTGTGACTGCCCTGTCCAAAATGGCCTGTAGAGAATTACTTTGCTAAATGATCTTGTCATTAAAGGAGCTGTATGTAGCCTGTGCTCTTAAAAAAGCTACGACAATCACAACTGAACCTGTGTTGCCAGAGCCTTAACCTGCAAATAGAGACACATACAAGTTTTTCTCATTCTCAGTATATGGACAGGCCTCATGTGGAAGCTCAGAACCTTCCAGAATTCCTCACTGAGCCTCAGAGGCTGCACTAGCACTGATTCATGATTGGCTGCAGGTGCTGGGGTTTAGGTAGTGACCATTCAGATCAGAGAGCGGCATTTTAGGTTTAAACCAACTGGATTTCAGCACTGAAACTGGCAACCCAAAACCCGTCTTGAGAACCAAAACACAGAATTGTAACATAAATAAAAGGGCCATCATGTCCAATGTTTTTGTAATTAAGACTAAATCAGCATTACAGTTGTTATCAGTAAAAACTATATTTGACTTACATTGACGTACATGTTTACCTCATATCTGGGGGCACGGATAGATTGAGTTTAGCTAATTTTAAATCAAAATCTTGCATACAGTTAGGTCATTTTAAATCAAGATCTTGCATACAGTTCCTTAAAAGTTGCACTATGTAACTTTTTTGGTGGAGGGTCTGTGAGTCCGTGAAGACGTCATTGCTTTGCCTGTAATGTTCCACAGCACGACTCAGCGAAAACAACGACCATTGTAAAAAGAGCCAGTTGAATAAATGCAAGATAGATACGTTTAATGCCGTACTATGGAACAATCCAGGCAATGCAATAAGCACAACAAGCAGCATTTCAGATGTATAGAAATGCAGCGCACACTTTTACCACCAGAAGTCGCCAAAATGCTTAAAAGCGACATAACCACAACATTTTATCCCACTTACAAGATGAGACGCATATCCCCACCGTACACACTGACGTTTTACATGTTAAACTGCATGTGACAGGTTTTCATTTTTTTTCTAATTCTGACTTGGTTTTTTTGGTTGGGATAGTACCTGTGGCCAATATTTATACATAGTTTTACATCAGTTAAATGGCAGTTTGTGGAAAAAAAAGTTGAAAAGAACAAAACAAAAATTCTAAACATCAAACAGAATCTCTCTTCATTCAAAATGCAGGAACAAGGAAGGCTTTTTTTTTCCAGTTTAAACACTGAGTTGTCATTTATTTTTATCAGTCTAATCATAACTATTGTGCAATTTAGACAAGTTTTGGCACTTGTTTACAGAATGGTTGCTAGGTAACTGTTACAGATTTACCTCTGTTTGTGTCAAATCTGCTGTCCAACCAAGAAGTAAGTTATGAACTTCACCAAAAATAAAAAAAAAGTTGAAAAAAGCCACATTTTTTAGTAAAATCTTAAATGTAACGGTGTAATGATGCTTTGGTGAAATGAGTAGTCTAACCTGTTGTATGCACTTTAAATATATTAGCTATTAGGTCCGTATTTACAAATGGAAAAACTATAAAAACTCAAAGAAACCACTTATTTTTGTTCTACCCCTGCCTCACCGCTCCAGGCTTTCAAAGGGAAGACTCCACTCAATAATCTCTGCACTAATTTACCCCCATTAAAGTTATAGAGTGATACCGAGCCCTGTAGGCCTGGATGGGAACAGCGTGTACTTCCTATGGACCCAATCTACTACTACGACTACTGCTACTACTACTACTACTACTACTACTGCATGTGTTCATGAGTGTGAGGTAAAGCTGAGGAAAAGCTTTTATTAGACTAGGGGCTCCCGTGCACCTCTGGAATGTCTGGACACAATATGGAAAATGAATTTAACAATATCCAACAGCCCCCCTTAAGGCACACTATGGGGAAACGCATAGAGGGCTCATATAGTGGAAAATGCTGTGGCTATAGTTGTACTAATGAAACTGGAGAAGTCATGGAATTGGCTTTGTCATGAGGAGGGATCATGGGATAAGTGGAAAAAGCACTGCGCCGGCATGTTCTCTGGGTTTGTTTAAAGGCCCTGTACCTGATTTTGTTCGCCAAAATGTGTCTCGCCCCGGTACAGATACATTGTATAAGCAGCCCTTGAGGTCAGAATATGTCCACTGTGTGCCGTCTGCATTGCCGTCTAAAAGCGCTTTATTGCCGGATGATCAGGAAGTGTGGTTTAGCATGCTAGTTGTTGTTAGCTTTGCCGTCAAACACCGCTCTGGTCTCTGGAAGTTGTGAAAAGCGCTTATAAACTCATCGTGGTGAATAATATATAGGATGTTCTGAATGCATAAGGTAAATGAGGAATAAGTTTGGACCACTGCAAACTGTTTAAAATTACCGTATTATACTCCGGTGCGACTTATACTCCAGTGCGAGTATAAGTCGCACCGGAGTATAAGTTGCCCCAGCCAAAAAATGCATAATAATGATGAAAAAAACATATATTTCACATATAAATCGCATCTGAATGAATATAAGTCGCACTCCTGGCGAAACTATGAAAAAAAAGTGCGACTTGTAGTCCAGAAAATACCGTAACTAGTTCTGTTTTTCACGTTTAAGATTAGAAACTGCACCTTTAACATAATTGTAATTAAGCTCATGCTAAGGATTTTACCTAGTTTTCCCTAATCTAAGCATTTTGGTGTATTTGGTGCATTAAGACTGATCTATTAAAGGTACAGTACGTCATTTTCTGAAGATTGCACGTCACATGCATTATTCCATGGAAACAGACAGTTAAAACCACAACTTCTCTATTCTGTGGAAGATTATATATAACATTTGCACAGAAACTAGTAGAAGAAAGCCCCCGTCCAGCCCAAATGAGAGTCAGGGTTGTGGAGATGCAAGCCTGCTCATAGTAAGGACAAAGGCTTTCAGTGCAATAAACACAGCCAAACTGGAAAAAAAAAAAAAAAAAAGTCAATTTTTTTTGTCTAAAAATATATATATTGAAGCTTTAAATGTGAATGAAAGTGAATTTAGGACTTGACAGCTGTTTGATCATGACGTAAATATTCATAAACTTTTTATTTTTATTAGGTTAGTTTGTTGGGACAGTACATGTTTCTGAACACGCCAGATTTTAACCGTGGGCTAATATCCAAGCCAGTTCTGACTGTGCAGATCAAGGCAGTCTGGATGCGTGTATCCTTAAAGAGGGAAAATTAATTAAACTTTGACTATAGGGGGCCTCGGTTACTCAGTGCAGGCTTAAAAACAAAATTCTGATGAGATTAGCAGCCTCTCATTCCTCCAACCACAACAGAACATTTTGTATTAAACATCGAGCACATCTCACACCAAAACTATGGCACAACAATACCTCTATCGTCGGGCACCGAAAACAGCTGCCGTAATGTTTTTATAGACAAGAAACCAGATTTGAACGCGCTCCCGACACTAACCACAGCTAGAATAACTGACAGGGCAACACTGGCTGGGAACGCGAACGGAGAGAGGATGTGGTCTACGCTCTGACGCAGCCCGAAAGCCAAAAAACACACAGAACTTTTTGGAAAAATCGCACATTGATGATTTGTCAATGAAGAGAAAAATGTCCTTGTTTTGAACTTGGGAGCAGACACAGCCAAGCAGTCTGGGCTCAGATCGCAAAAGGGAGATATATTGATATAGTACAGAACAGGCAGACTCCAAACTTGGTGCTACGCTCGCTACTGATTACAATCTTGGCTGGCACCTCGTTTAAAGTTCCCCGTCCGACATGGGAGGCGAGACTGAGTGGGTGGAGTTTAATTCTAGGGTACCCAAAAATGACCGCGGCATCACCCACTTGTCTACAATGGTTTTACAGCTCAAATCCATCTCTGCTGCCCTGGGAAAATGTGGCCCGTTGTATTGAAAAGTCCTATATTCCGTATTATTCAACCATTTTAAACTACTTATGTATCGAGAACAGGTGAAAGTCATACTACAAGTGTGATATCTGTCCAGACCTCAGCAGAGAAGGCAATGACTCCAGTTGATGAAACAGTGAAGAGTTAAAATCTCTCCACTAGATTTTTACTGGCTTAAAATTGTGAAAAAGCAGAACTAGTTCATTTTAAATGGTTTGCAGTGGTCCAAAGTTATCCCTCACTTATCTTATTCATTCCGAACACCCTAATTCTTTCCCGTGATGAGTTTATAAGCGCTTTTAACAACTTTCAGAAACCAGAGCCACTTATATGTGTGTACTAGTGCAAGACAAATTTTGCTCAAATAAATGGAACAATCTGGTACGGAGTATTTAAGTAGTTTTAAAGAGGCTAACAACAATAGCTGCTTGCGTCAAAGTTGGTTTACTGTGTGGTGAAGTCCATTTGAGCGCTCAAATGATCAGGGTGAGTCTAGTGAAGGGGTATAAACTTAAAAAACACTCAGGACGTTCATGGATTACTACTACAACATTATAGAATGGTCAAGTGCTAAAGGAAGTTTCGCATAATGTAATCTAACCTTTAACTTTGTGTTATGAGGTAGTCTTAGTTTGAGTTTTGACCCTCTCAGGCTTTTGTTGTTTTGCTCCAATCTTAATGCTACAATATATAAGACACGTTTTTGTATGTGCCTATATATGGTCGTAAAAGTGTAAAATGTGTATTATATGGCGTAATGCAAGCTCTAAAATTATTCTGAAGGAGTAAATAAAAAAGAAGAATTGAATAAATCAAATGTAAATTCGCTCCTCAAGATGTGTTTTGGTCCCTTCAGTCTTCTCATCTTTCAATCTCACAAAAGAAAGAAATGATTTTCTGACTTTCAACTTAGACTTTGGGTCTCACCTGCACTGATTTGACAAAGACAGACTCAGTTTAGTTGAATTCAGGATTTAAATTCTCCTGTCTGTGTTTTTGTCAGGGCCATGGAGGCAAGGAGGCTGTGACTTTCCTGTAGTCCACAGTCATGCCTGCCTTTTATGTGAGATACTGTAGCCCCATTCTTCACTGGTGGGAAACATGCCATCCGTGTGTAAACCAATCTTCACAGCAACCCCCTGTTTACGTCCTGTGCTCCAGATCTATAGCTATACATTTGACCCGCCATACTTCCCCTTTAAACCCTCCCTTTAAACCCTTTGAAGCACGTCCTTTCTCTCTGCACTTGGAAGCCAAACGCCACATATCGGGCCCTTGTGTATTGTTGTCAAAGTCAGTGACACGCTAGTTGGGGACGGCTTTGTGCGGCGGACATTTTCTCACCCGCTGCCTGTATAGGGCCGTAACGCGACACTGACACCAGAGACCTGTTGGCTTTCCCTAATCGTGAACACAATGCCTCCCCTCCGTTGTGAATGTGCGGGGCGGGACGTTTTTAGGACACTGTGTCTTTTACAGGTTCGATTTACAGTTAAATATATCACATCTTATACATTCCTTTACACAATAGCTTACAGGTTTGCCTTTTAAACTACTATTTGAATTGGTATTACATTTTTTATTGTCCCCATAACTCTATTTATGTTTCTTGAGCCAAGTTCATGGTACCTAGCTAGAGGTTTAGCCTTTAGCAGGTTTTGAGTTGATTGCTAGCAGCTAAAAGGTGTGATGGCAGAGTGGTTAGTGCTTTTCCATGTTCTTTTGCCGAATATTTGCAGATAAAAAATAAATAAATAAATTCCTAATAATTCCTTTTTTTTTTTTTACATTATAATTCATTGTTTGTTTACTCCTCAAGCAAGTGGGTCTGCCAATCTCCGCCATCGGCTTCTCCGACCACCAACTAACCACTAACACACACACACTGCATTCAAAGTAGGTGTCTTGCCTAAGGACACAACTACAATATGCACAGTAACTGCTGCCACACTTCTCTAAAAACATGACTTAACTGTTTACCACTGATAGAGGCACTAAACATTCTGGACCCAAAGCAGAAAAGAAAAAAAAATATGTTAAAGGCGCTGTATCTGATTTTGACTTTCTTAAAAATGTGAAAAACAGAACTTATTCATTTTAAACTGTTTGAAGTGGTCCAAAGTTAATCCTCACTTACCTTACGCATTCCAAGCATCCTAATTATTCACTGTGATGAGTTTATACGCACTTTTCACAAGTTTCAGAGACCAGAGCAGAGCTGTATTGTCGCGGTAAAGCTAACAACTAGCATGTTAACAGCACACTTCCTGGCAAGACAAATTTTGTTGAAATATATGGGGGAAAAAATCAGGTACAGGCCTTTTTGTACATGTGTTTACTGTATTTTCTGGAGTATAAGTCGCACCAGCTAAAAAAAAAGCATAATAATGAAGAAAAAAACATATATTTCACATCTAAATCGCATCTGAGTATAAGTCGCACCCCCGGCCAAACTATGAAAAAAGTGTGACTTATAGTCCGGAAAATACGGTAGTTACATTCAAAATAGTTACAATTATTACATTTTCATAGCTCTATAAGTTCAATTTCTTTATGTAATGTAATCCAACGCTAGTTATATCAGTAGTAAATCATAAATTTATGTTAACCGTGACCTCCTCTGGCCCAGTTTTGTCTCCAGGCCCATTGTATTATTGTAACTGATGTCCTTTAGCTCCAAACACACAGTGAGCCAACATTCCAGCCAGACTTAATTGTTGCAAATGATTTCAAGTTTCACCTCTCCCCGTTCCTCTCCAAACATGGCTCTTGCTCTCGACGTAGGTGCATCATTATTATTGTACCATCTCTCCATCTCCTCCTCTCTTCTCCCTTGGTGGCTCTGCAGACCGCTCACCCTATTTGCTTCCCTTCTAAATGTTTATTACTAACTCCGGCCGCAGCATTGTCTGCTTTGTGTTTCCTTGCGTATTGACATATCAGCATTCTCACACACAGCTGTCCAAACAAGCGCGCCGCTCTCAACTCAAGCCAAAAACCCAGTCCGATCCTTGGATAGCTTGATTAGGGATGTCCCGGTCCGATATTGGTATTGGTATCGGCCGCCGAGCTGGGCATTTTTGAAGTATAGCCTTGGAATTGGCGATTAGATCGGGCCGATACCATGAATAGCTTCCTCCGCATGCAGGTGTCGCTGCTAACGCTGCAGCTAACGCCCAGAGCGGCTGAAACACTGAGTGAGGAGGCTCTAAAACAGATAAAACATTATTAATCACAAAGATAGTATTTGTTTTACCTCCGCTAGAACCTTAAAATTGAAAATGAAACGTTGGACAAATCGGTGGTGGAGCAGAGCCGAATGCGCTTACTTGTTTACATATGTTAAGTAGCCATGTACTTCGGCCAGGCAACTCGTTTTTTTACAGGCCTCAAACATGAATAATATGGTGAAAAAGCATTGCCTTTAGAAACACAGGCTAAAACATCACCTAATGCCTCTGTCATGGTTTATGGTTTATGTTATAAACCATAAACCATGGAATACTTAATTATTTATAAAAGCACAGCTTAAATACTGAAGAGAAATTCAAGAAGAAAGAAAATCATTGAAAAGAAAATCAGTATCGGGGTGAGATCGGTATCAGATCGGTATCGGGAATTGCAAATATATAATAAAAATACAGTATCGGATCAGGAGCCAGAAACCTGGACCGGGACATCCCTAATCTGGATGTCTTCTCACACACATTGTCACCGGGCCGACACGTTGTTGAAGTGCAGATGCACACACTGAATCACTTTATGTCTCCTCAGTTGTGGGCCTTTGTTTTGCAGCGGAGTTGGACGAGGTAATTAGAACCAAAAGTTGTGGTTGTAATTGTAGACTCGAGGCTGGTGTGAAGTAGGCGTTTTAAGAGGCATATTTTGGTCATCAATAAATGTTGTAGCTGGCTAAACACAAAATCTGGATCTTTCTCATGTGTTGATTCCACTTCGTTTGGCCTTTAATTTGTGATCTTTTGACAGCATAAAATGGCTTTATTTAGGCGTATTTGCAGTGTCAACTCACATCATGCTCTTTTTTATTACGCCCATAAATTTCCAAAATATCGTCACGCCATGCAAGCATGAGCAAAAAAGTCTGGGTCATGCTATTTAACACTACGGTTGTCAGAAGTATCAAAAATCAGATAATAACTCATACTAAAACTAGCATTGAAACTAGATACTCATTTGAACAAGTATCGATACTAAAAAAAAGTCATATTCACAGGACAGAAATGAATCTTTCCTGAATAGTTTTAGAATGATCTTGAGCTGTATCAGAACAAGTATAAGACACATAGACTAGTACACACCCATGGACCACTGTGGAAATATAAAAGAAAGAACTATTATTTAATGCTGAAAATTCTGTTGTCTAAATAAATCATCATTGAGGTATCAGAATCGGTATTGAGTATCGAGTCTATTCCTTAGTAATGTGACAACACTATTTTTACACATTTTAATACTTAATATCTACTTCTTTTCAGGTGGGAGGTCTGCCAAGTCTTGTCTCCATGGACGTTATTGCTTTTTTTGGAGTGTTCCGCAATATCACATTAAACTGATCTATCTTGGATTTATTCAGTCATGTGTGGTTTGATAAAAAAAACAAAAAAAACAAAAAAAACAAAAAAAAACAAAAAAAAACGAAAACTGTAGGGCTTATTGATTTGTACTGTCGGGCTAA
Organism: Periophthalmodon schlosseri; assembly: GCA_000787095.1. Taxonomy (NCBI): domain Eukaryota; kingdom Metazoa; phylum Chordata; class Actinopteri; order Gobiiformes; family Gobiidae; genus Periophthalmodon; species Periophthalmodon schlosseri. Next base: position 39,930 of record KN481429.1, read on the forward strand.
ATGATTTGGAAAAAATGTCTAATTGTGATTTTTCTGACGAACGTTGTGATTACAATTTGCGATTTATGTATTAATTGTGTTTTTGATAATAAGATTGTGTTCAAGTTCACATTTCACAGTTCACACGTCCAGAAGAACTGACGAAAAGACTGAAATCTGAACTGACAGACTAACACGAGAATTACATTTCAGAACATGTTTGCGCAGATCGGAACAACAGGATTAGCAGTTTTCATGCAGAATAAGACGGGATATTTAGTTGTTTGCGGAGGAAATGATCGTACTTCAAAATATGGCAGCCTTTGCGATTTGCTAATTGCGTCCATCAGACTGTGGTTTTGATTTGATTGCGACTAATCTTGCCGCCCAACCATTCTGTGGAACATACCGGGCTAATCTTCATGGAGACGAGTAGGTGGTGGACCCTCTACCAGAAAAGTGATAGTTCATCTATAGTTCATCATCAGTGCAATGTAAGAGTAAAAGATTGAAATGTATCATTGCCTCTTGAGATGGACCATCTAATATTCGAGGGGCTCCAACAGTAAGATGGAACCTTTTGTTTCTGGTCACATGTTATTAGAAGTTGTTACCCAGTACCTTCTCAATCTTTGCTCAAATATACACTATAGCCACTTTTCTCTTTGTGCCAGGATAAGAAATTGAGTAAAAAAATCCAAACATTACATAAACAGTTAGCGTGGGATTAACATTTGGACTAATTATGCCTTACGTTCCAGAAATCGTGCGGGAAATGGCCCATAAGTCGGACAGCAAGCTCCAGTCCATCTCCACCACGCGCCTGAGCCCGCAGCACCACCTCTGGTACGTTTCGCCTTTTTACCCCAAACAGCTCGCACTTTACCAGCCGCAGCGCTCTATCTGCCCTCCGCACGCACCCATTTGTCCTGCGGTCGCGAGGTGCCAGTGGAACTACAAGAATGGCCGCCGCAGCTCTGACTCGGCGCTTCTGACACAGCTTTGGGTGATTACAATCAGACTTTTTCAGACTTCATTTTGTAAAAAGGGCTCAGCTAAATTAGCCGGGAAACCACATCTTAATTTCGAACATGTGTGGCGCTACGAATGCTGGCATCTCCCCGCGGTCTAGTCTGTTGTCACCTCGCTATTCAGCTTTTCGACGCTTGTAAACAGTAGCACGCTAGCTAACTATTTACCCGCGTGGCCATGTTGTTTTGCAAAGGAACACGCTAAAATGTCACATAAAATAACTAGGCTAAATGCTAAGTGTGCTAAATGCTAAATGTACCAGAACTACAATTGTTTACGTTATAAAAAATTATAACAACTTGAATCATAACGTTTTCTGAAATTTGTCAGAAAATGTGAGCTTATTTGTGTGAATGACTGGTGTGTGAGTGATTCGTGGTTGGAAAGGCCATCTCTGTCAGCTTTGAGGAACTTGTTCAACCTTGTAAATTAATATTTAAGCCCGCACGCAATGTCTAAAGGTAGATGTGTTATAAGTTAATAGCTTATTTATTAATACCCATTGCAACTGTAATATAAACCTATGAAAAACAATGAGTGTGTTTACATGCGCAAGACTATTCCAGTTATGATCAGATTTTTGGAGTATCCTGGTTTTGTGTGTGTCCATGTAAACGCAGTACCCTGATTTCAGTATCCTGGATATAAGAAATAAGATACTTAAGTTAGCAAAGTTGCCGACTTGTTAACTCCTTGCCATATCTGTGTTAGTTGCCATAGTAACCACTCTAAATATCCAGGATACTCTGATTACACATGTATACAGGGATATGATTATCCTGGTTTCTCTGAGCGCATGTAAACGTCATATCCAGAATATTGTCATAACCGGGATGCTCGAGTGCATGTTAGCGCGCTCAATGTTGTTAGCATGCTAGTTGTTGTTAGCATTACCGCCAAAACTCCACTTTGGCCTCTGAAAGTTGAGAAAAGGACATATTCACTCAGTTCAGTTTGAAATTAACTAGTTGTGCTTTCCTTGTTTTTAAGACAAAATCAGTTACAGCCCCTTTAAACTCATCCTAGTAAAGTATCGTGTAGTGCATTTTTTTTCCAAGTTCCCAGAGTCCAAACATATAAGAGCACATATAGAACATACAGTACATTTTTAAAACTATTACATAACATAGCAGTGCTTACACAGTGTATGCCCTCTCCTTTCCTGGCCACCATTACAACGCCATTATCCCCTTTACCTCGCAGTTAATCGCAATACCGCCCCGTCCTCCCTCTCTCCCCCTCTGTCTCGTTTCCATGTGAGACAGAACAGCACCTGTCCCACACTCACTCTGTTATTCCAGCCAAAACACTGTCTGCTCCTCCGCACTACACCGAGCAGCCATGTTGACTTTGGTCCTATGTTCAGACATGTTACCGGCGCATACTAACACAGCCTGATCCCACAGGCCGTTGGTGTGCGAGGACATTCAGGATGACGTGGAGGAGGGGCATCTGCAGTTCTTCTACATCCTGGCATTTGTCCTGCAAGGTAACACAACATCTGTTTTATCTATAACACTATTGGCAATACTCAATGTCTCACAAGAAAACAGTTTTAAGCAGCCTGTTTAAAGGAAACTGCAACTACGTAGACCATAATCCTTTGCTATTTTTCAGTGCGACAAGCGGCGGGTTAATTGCAGGGTTTCAGATGACATCACAACATTTTCTTGGCCAATGATATTTTAGGTTCAACACACATATTTTATAGGAAACTGACCGTTGCTCTCCATCTGGGAGTATGACACATTACATTGGTTATAAAGGTGAACTGTGTAACTTTTCACCACGGGCTTGTTTCCATGGAGATGTTATTGCCTTGAATGTCCTGCAGTATGGCATTAAACATACTATCTACTATCTAGTATCCATGGAGACAAGCAGCCATCAAGCCAAGCGGTTATAAAGTGAACTATGTAACTTTTCACCACAGGCTTTTCTCCATGGAGATGTTATTGCTTTGCCTTGAATGTCCTGCAGTATGGCATTAAACATACTATCTACTATCTAGTATCCATGGAGACAAGCAGCCATCAAGCCAAGCAACAGATAACAGATGATCCAGTGAACTGAATAAATGCAGGATAAATAAGTTTAATGCCATACTGTGGAACATTTGAAACAAAGCAAAAACATCTCCGTGGAAGCAAGTCAGTGGAGGATCCCCCACCAGAAAAAGCTGTGTGGTGCAGCTTTAAAAGTGAATCAGCTTTAGCATGTCGACATATAGTGAGTTATTTACACACCTTGAATAAGAAGCTAAACAAAAACACGGCAATTAAAAAGAGAGTCCTAACATTTTAACTGTTGGGTTTAGGTCTGCAGAATATATCTTAAAAATATCGATATTGCAGTATTGGCTGACGCAGTAATCGATATTGCAACGAACCCAATATATCTCAAAAACACTAAGGTTCTCCATCTGATAAAAATGCTGTTTATTAAAATGATTGTGTTAAATAAAACTGATTTTAAAAATGATTTTCCTTATTAAGTACAAAATTTGGCTTGATTTAGTCCTGTTTTTGTCTCTGTCAAGTTTTTATTTTGAGTTTCACTAGTAAACTAAACAAAAAAATAATAATTTCATATTATTACCTGAAATGTGTCAAAATATCGCAGTAATATCGATTTCGCAGTTCTTAACAGCCATACTGCAGATCGCATATCGCAAAATATTCTAATATCGAGCAGCCCTAGTTGTCTGTCTGATGTTTTCTGTTGTTGTGATGACAGGTTAGAAACAAGAAAGGTAAAATCAACTGTACTATTTTTGTTTTGTGTGTCTGAATACATTTGGCAACTCGTGTCTTCAGTTCTGACCCAGCTCTCAGATACAGTTTCAGATTTGTTCCAAAGAGGTTCATCTGGTCGTCTGATAATTTATTTTAATAGATTATCTTTTCAGACCAAGGTTTAGTCTATTTTCATACCTGACAGTTTCGACTGCTCACTCTTCATCAGAGTGGTCACGTGATGTTGCTGTGACTTGTCCAATCAGCGGATTTATACAGGCTTAAACGAGACTTTAAACTGGGACGAGGGGGCTTTTTTACTCTCACACACCTGAGGTACTGTCCTGAAGAAGTCGGACAGCAGATGGCGCTGTCGTCCTGCCTCCACCTGTAGGAAAACAGCACCAAAACCTGTTTAAATCAAAGCAACATCACGTGACCACTTTGAGGAAGAGCGCTAGTGAGCAGTCCAAACTCTCAGGTATGAAAACAAACTAAACGTTGGTCTGAAAAAATAATCTATTAAAATAAATAAATTTCAGATTTGGTTTCAGATTCAGACGATTATGCAGGGCCAATTCATTTGAGCAGCATAAGATACAAAAAAAACAACAGTTCTATCTTTCTATCTATCTGTCTGTCTAGCTATCTCCAAAATAATACTTGTTGAAGTATTTATCTCCTCCACTGATTCCCCAAACAACATTTTCCAACATTTTTTTAAGGTCATAAAGGACCGTAGGCCAGATTCCTATGTAAATGGTCCCTTGGTTAAATGCACCAGTATGAAGAGTGCCTAAGGGGACTGTTCATGCACAGCTGACTTCTCGCACTCTTTTCTGAACAATATTCCTCACAAGTGTAAACTGCAAAATTCCAAAGGTCCTGTATCATTCATAGTTTAGCAGCTAGCATTTATGTTGAGATTTGTTGTAGTAAATGCAGTTCAAGTGTTGATGAGAATGAGTTTGTTGAAGTGATATGGAGCTTAAAACCCTGAAGGAGTACTAACTGGAGTACTAACACCTAATGATGTCACAAGGTGGAGCAGACTGTTTTCAGCTCTACAGAGAGAGACAAACCAAAATATTTTGATTTCCGTGAATAAAATAAATCAATATGTGAAACAAACCTCAAAAAAATGTTTTTTTGGGAAATAGACAAAAAAATGTTGACACAAAATAAACATTGTGTCATTGTTTTCATTGAGTTATTTTGTTTTGATCCAAAGCAAATCATTTCTATTTTAAGATGGTTTATTTAAAGAGGTTTAAAAGGTTTATTTATTTAAAGGGGCAGTAGGTAACTTTTTGGTGGTGGCATGTCACCTGCATGATTCCATGGAAGTTAAAACCATACTTCAGAACATTTTCCATGGAGATAGACACTTTTTATGCCATACTATGCAAGATTATAGCCAAACAACATTTCCATGGACACAATCAGGTGAAAGCCCCCCCTCCAGGGCAAATAAGAGTCAGGTTTGCGGAGATGCAAGTCCACTTACAGTAAGAATGCATGTTTTTCTGTTTTTTTCAGTGCAATAAACACAACCAAACTGAAAAAAACATGCTTTTATCTTGGTCTATTTTTGGCTAAGAAGTTGCATCCTGTGGCTTTAACATAAAATATTTAAATGCAAAAAGTTGACAAATATATTTAATAAAAGGGCCAACATTTTATTTTATTTTTTTGTTTGTGTATGAGTGTATGTGACCTATAAGAAGCTAGGCTACTTTGAGATCCATTGTCAAGTCTGAAAAAAAAAAAACATCTTTTGATTTGACTAGAGATTAGCTGTGAAGAATTGGGTCAGCCAAACGTGACAGTACAGTGATCCATATTGTTTTGCTAATTCCTTTATTCCCTATACCTTGCCCTCCTTGACTTGGGCTGGTATGTATATAAGCTCTTTAGCAGCTAGCGCGCCCTCCCTCCCTATAGCAATAACTGGAGCATAAACATTTTTGTAATACATTTTAGTATGGGGGAACACGCTATCGTCAGAGCCTCTGTGTTCTGGCCATATGCGCAGGATATGAAGACGGGAAATTAAAAGAAAAGTAGACATTGCCTTCAAGCTAAAACCTAGATATTGGAGTGCTAGCTAGCGTAGCAATAGCATTAGAGTTTGTGAGCAGTTCGACGCGTGTTAGCATCCATTTTGCCAATTTACTATTGACATGCTGACGCTAACATATGCATTTTCTGACAGTAGAAAGCACGTGCATTGTTTATTTGAGTCAAGTTACCCATGGGCTAGCAGCTAGCAGTGAGCAAGAATGTGAATTGACGTGATGGGGCAAGCCTAGATCTGCCTAGTGCACTTCTCTAGGGCAAAAGTCATGAAATGCAGATGACTTTTCTGCAATTTGTGGAGCCTCTGAATGGCCCGACCCCTTGACACAAGATTATCGTGTGAATAACAACAGGCTATGAATCAAAACATTATGTGGAAACTACAAGGAAAAGCTTGTAAATGTCAGATGAAATAATTCTAGTACAGTTTGTGAGTGATTTACCTGTAGACAATTAGACTAAACTAGTGCAATTATTTTGGAGTGCAGTGTGTAAAACAGTAAAAACTCTATATAGGCTACAGCTAATCATTTTTCACATTGCAAATATATATATTGTATCATAAATGACTTTTTTTCTGTTGTCCATGATCCAAATAAGAATAAATATACAAAATAAAGTTGTTTTTTGAAAGTCGTTTTAATACCCATAATGAAACTAATAAAAGTTATCTCAGCTTATTGTAAGGAAGTGTTCAACTAAAACTAGAACTGTATGTAGTCTGCGATCTTACAGTTTTAAGATTGCAAGGTACTACACCAGAGCCTTAACCTGCAGTTAGAGGACACATACACGTTTTTCTCATTCTCAGTATATAGACAGGCCATGCCTCATGTGAAAGCTCAGAACATCCAGAATTCACTCACTGAGCTGCAGAGGCTGCACTAGCACTGATTCATGATTGGCTGCAGGTGCTGGGGTTTAGGTAGTGGGTAGAGATAAACACCGCTTCTATCACACACCTATCACATTACAATCTCTGTGTGTTCTGCTAATGAAACTATTGCACATCACATCAGGTTTGTAGAGCTGTAGTGTATTGTTTTGTATCATGCTTTTGTATATTTATGGAGAATTGCCGTGTTGGAGCATGGATGACGTAGGCTTGTGGACAAATTTTACAGCTAACCATAAGTAGGACTCGGATAGGGCCTGGGAGAGATCGCTAAAATACTCAAACATGCATGGATGACATCTAAAACCTCTTCAAGCATGTTTTTGATGAGGCAACAACGGTATAACATGGTAGAAAGTTCCAAGATCAGACTGTATTATTTTGCCTCGTGACTCATATTTGCACTTGCAGAAGAATTCTGGACACCGCTGACCGTCCTTGCCACCAGGGAGACTCTGCACCTGCTCAGAGAGGATCACCAATGGAGGAAGAGCGCCACCGACCCCACAGCCAATGGGAGTGAAGAGCCCAGCAGCGGGGGCATGACCGTGTTAGAGACTCAGCCAATCAGCTGCGTGAGCTCCATCGTCCTCTGGCCCACAGACTCCTGCAGGATGGACATCAAGCTTTATGATGAGGTTAGTTCATTTATGAATTAAGATTATGAAAAAGTAAATGACAATGATTAGCTATGATGAGACATATTCTAAAGGCAAGATGTGTGAGGTGGTGGTGTAGTGATGTAGACTATAAAAATATATTGAATACTGTAGTAGACAAAAATTGGCAAGGCAAGGCAAGTTTATTTGTATAGCACAATTCATACTCAAAGTAGTTCAAAGTGCTTTACAGAATAAGAAAGACATTAAATTAAATTAAAACATAAATAATCACATATAACCATCATAAAATTAACATTAAAGGAGAAGAGTGCCGAATAAAAACCTTTCATAAATAATCCATATAACCATCATAAAATTAACATTAAAGGAGAAGAGTGCCGAATAAAAACCTTTCAGTCATATGCACAGCTAAACAGAACTGTTTTGAGCCTGGATTTAAACATTGTTAGAGTATTGGCCTGTCTCTCAACTACAGGAAGACTGTTCCAGGTTTTAGCTGCAGAAAACTGAAACGCTGATTCCCCATGTTTAGTCCTGACTCTGGGCACCAGCAGGAGGCCGGTCCCTGAAGTCCTCAGAGTGTGAGATGATTCATATGGCACTAACATGTCGGAGATGTTCTTTGGTGCTGGGCCATGGAGAGACTTGTAACAAGCAG
>KN481430.1:5437-17757 GCA_000787095.1 Periophthalmodon schlosseri
AAGGTGACTCGACTACAACCCACTTGTCTGGTGTTTTAGTGTTTACATGGACTAACCCTTCTAAGACTCTATTCTGACCTGCTGGGATGACTTCTGACGCTTTCCCCGACAATCTGACTAACCCAAGACTACTGTTTTCTTTCTGTTTTTGTCTTTGCTGTAACACACTCAGCACTACTCTGTAGCTATAAGGTAAAGATTGGGAGTCAGCATTGGTTTGTGAAAAATTTTCATAAAGAATGTCTAGAGTGTTTGTGCCAATTAAAAGAGAAGACTGAATGTTTGAGCGTGTGAGTCAGAATCTGACTTTTGTCTTTGCTGTAACACACTCAGCACTACTCTGTAGCTATAAGGTAAAGATTGGGGGTCAGCATTGGTTTGTGAGAAACTTTCATAAAGAATGTCTAGAGTGTTTGTGCCAATTAAAAGAGAAGACTGAATGTTTGAGCGTGTGTCTGGAACAACTAATGCAAAAGTGGACACACTGATTTCAGAACCAAAACAGGTATATAGCAATATCGACACCAATGAAACCTGCGTAAGGGACAGATTGACCGTTTGCAGCCTCAACTTCAAGTAACTCGTTTAATGGATGGATTTCAAGGTTTGAGAGATGCTTTTCATAAAATGAATGAGACACAGTGGTCACTTGAGATCCGGTGTCAAGAAGACAACTGCAGTTTTGACCGTTGATTTGCACTTGAGCTGTGTACTTTGCTCCAATCAAGCCTTTTGGTAATTTTGCAGTGGCTGATTTGTTGTGCTTAAAGTGCTTTTTGGATTTGCTAGAATGGTTTTGACAGGGACTATTTTCATTGGAAGCACCCATTTGTCCCGCAATGAGAGCTTGTTTCAGTTTAAAGTCTGGTTTTGGTTGTTCCGTTTGTCCCACTGTGATTGTTTTTCTTTTAACTGATTTTTCTTTTCAGCGACTAATGTCGGGTTTGGTTCGTTAGAGCAGGCGGAGACAATATGGCCGTCTTCGCTGCACTGAAAATAATACCATGGTTTCGGTCTGTTTTTTGCAACTGGAGGAGTTTTGTTCAGGCATTTTAGGTTTATTTTTTGTCTTGTTACTCGCTTTTGGATTGTCTGTTTTCTTTTTGTGAACATTTGGGGTTTTGAGTCTGGCAAGGTGACTTTGAAACTCTGTGATTTGTCCTTTTAGTTCTTTGACAAGGTTGTTTGGAGAAGTGACTGGTTGTTTAGCCTTTTGAGCTTTCATTTTAGTGAGCTGATTCTGAAGCTCGGTCATTTGTGCTCGCATTCCAGTAAGGTCAGTTTGCATTTTGGGGTCAAGCGAGTCAGTGTTCGCAGCAATGGCATGTGCAGCTACTTTTGGTCTGGTAGCAGCAAAGTGCTTTTTCATTCTGCTTTCTTTGGCGATGTGTTTGTCTTCTTCTACCCTAAGCTGGAGTAGAAAATCTGCAAATGGGGGTGGGTTATCTTTTTTTCTTTCTAGCTGAAGGTCTGCTAGTAGAGCATTATCCCAACACCCGCGACAGAACTGACGCAACAGGACGCAACTGAAACACCACCTCTTTTCTGAGCTTTGGCCAGCTCTGTCTGTAATCGATGGAGATAATGAGATGGCTTTTCACCTGCATCTTGTAGTGTGTTAAGGAACTTAGCAAAAAGCTCGTCACCATCTTCTACTGTGCCAAAAGCTGAATTGAGCAGCTCAATGTAAGCGGAAGGCGAGGCTTTAGGGCCTAAAGGTTTGACTACGTTTGCTGCGGGTGGCACAAGACTGTCTAAAATCTTCCTAGAGCACTGTAAATCAGACAGATCTGGGTCTTGAAGAATAAGCTCTACACTAGTGCGCCATGTGTCAAAGTCTACCTCATGACTGGGACATGGTAGTTTTCCAGAGAACTGTCTTAGACGAAAAGAGTGTGAATCTTTTGAGACAGTGGCTTCACTTCTAACAATGTACTCAACAACAACTTTTTGCACCTCCGGATGAGTTATGTAGCTCTGGGGAATGTCAGATGCTTTAGTTTGTTGTGTTAACTTGACAGGTTCAGTTTGATTGACATTCAAGTTGGTTTTAGTCATTTGCTCCATTTCACTTTGGGTTTGAGTTTCGAGTGTGAGCAGAGAAACATCAAGACTTTGTGCTTCAGTTTGTTTGTTTTCAGTCTGTTCGCTTTCACTTATTGACTGGCTACATTTTGCAATGTGCTCGTGTAAAACTGCTTCAAAAGACTGGCCTGTAAGTTTGGCTATTTGTTGCAGTTCAGTAAACTGTCACGTGGGTTCACGGCAATGTGAATTTCAAAATAAAAGTCTAAAGACATTTCAAAACGTAATAAACAGATGAACTTAAACATTTTTTTTTAAACCTTGTAACGTACTTTTGCATGAAATACAATATTAGACGTTTTAAATGAATTTTAACCATATTGACTTTTTTTTTTTAATCAAAACATTTATTACTGTTTTTATCAACATGCTTTTACTGTGAAGATCGCTGTTAACCTGGGTTACACTACCACCACTGTCACGTTCTGAAAAAGCATAGACTATTGGACTTTAACAACATGGTCAACCTTAAAAGAGCTTGCCTAATTTATAAGGTCCTACACTCCCTCGCACCACCACCGTTAAAGGAGAACATTAAATATAAAGACAATTTAGCAAGGACCACACAAGCCACCACCAGAAGTGACCTGCTGATCCCCCACAGACGGACCACCTTTGGTCAGAATGTATTATCTGTCCAGGGTGGGAACCTGTAGAATAGTCTCCCAGTAACCCTGAGAGAAAGTCCCACGTATAGGTCTTTTAAAGCTCAAATGAAAAACTGGCTATGGTCAAACCAAACATGCACACATTATAGTGGCAATGTGATTTTAACTTTTCTATAAACATATTTGACATATTTGCATTTATGGGCAAAATGTGAAGGGGGTGGGTTTAAAATGTAACTGTCTTGAATGGTGGGCAAACTGACTAAATTATGAGGGCTGTGCAATAAATGAAATGTGCAATATTTTGTATGGTGCAATAATGGGAACTGTGCAATGAGTGTAGTTTTCAATTTTTATTTTATTTTTTTATTATTATTGTTTTGACCCTTTTGTGACCCCAGCCCTTGGGACAACGGGTGGAAATTAGCATTTGACTATAATCCGGCGTGTTTACGCTCATGTTAAATCATGTCTGTTCATTAACGCGCAATGTCCCAACCAAATAAATAAATAAAATGCGGTGTGTCAGCTGGGCGTTTGTGTCAGAGCCACGTAATGCCCTGCTACAGGTGCCATGGAGATCCTAAATACAGTCTTGCCTTTTTGGTGTGATTTTGTCTTTTTCTTTGTGACAAGGAACTGTCTTCGATGTGCAACAAATTTCAAGAAACAGACTTGTATCAACTGTGATGATGAAGTACAGTACAACAATGCAACTGTTCAAAACTATTTCAAGCTAACTTATCTAAAGAATAACTTCTAGTGGGGGACGCCTCAATGAGAACAACTGGTGCATCTACATACAGCCATGTTTTAGTTACAACTAAACAGTCAAGTTTGTGGTCTAAAATCAGATCGTTTACAATAAGACTTGTTAAGTAGAGAGCAGAGGGCCATGAAAAGGGCCATGTTTATGGAATGTAGGGGCTGATTAACTACAGGATTTAGTGGTAAATGAGCTTCAGGGTGAGATCTGAGATTATTGATGTCAATTGTAGAATTATATGATGTTTTATACTTATGCCATCTCCATCATCCATTTTCTTCCACTTTATCCGGGCCGGGTCACGGAAGCAGCAGCCTGAGCAGGGAGGCCCAGACTTCCCTCTCCACACACATTTCCTCCAGCTCTTCCGGGAGGATCCCGGGGCGTTCCCAGGCCAGCCGAGAAACAAAGTCCCTCCAGTGTGTCCTGGGTCTTCCATAGGACCTTCTCCCAGTGGGACATGCCCGGAACACCTCTCCAGAGAGGTGTCCTGGAGGCATCCGGAATAGATGCCCAAGCCACTGACAGGTAAATAGGGAGCTTTGCTTTTTGACTCAGCTCTTTTTTCACCACGACAGTCTGATACAGCGACTGCATCACTGCAGACGCTGCACCGACCTGCCTGTCAATCTCACACTCCATCCTTCCCTCACTCGTGAACAAGACCCCGAGATACTTGAACTCATCCACTTGAGGCAGGGCCTCTCCACCCCCCCAGAGAGGGCAAGCCCCCTTTTTCCAGTCGAGAACCATGGCCTCGGATTTGGAGGAGCTGATTTTCATCCCAGCTGCTTCACACTCAGCTGCGAACTGCCCCAGTGCAGGCCCTGGTTCGATGAAGCCATCAGGACCACATCATCTGCAAACAGCAGATATGCAATCCTGTGATCCCCAAACCAGACTCCCTCTGGCCCCTGACTGCGCCTAGAAATTCTGTCCATAAAAACAATGAATAGAACCGGTCAGCCCTGGCGGAGTCCAACGTGCACTGGGAACAGGTCTGACTTACTACCGGCAATCCGAACACAGCTCCTGCTCTGGTCATACAGGGACCGGACAGCCCTTGGCAGTGGGCCTCGGACACTGTACTCACAGGGCACCTCCCACAGGACACCACAAGGGACAAGGTCGAATGCCTTCTCCAGATCCCAAAAGCACATGTGGATTGGTTGGGCAAACTCCCATGAACCCTCGAGCACCCGATGGAGAGTATAAAGCTGGTCCAGTGTTCCACGACCTGGACCAGCTACTACTGGTCGGATTTTTTTCTCCAGTGCCCTGGAATAGACCTTATCAGGAAGGCTGAGGAGTGTGATTCCCCTGTAGTTGGAACACACCCTCCGATCCCCCTTCTTAAACAGAGAGACCACCAACCCGGTATGCCAATCCAGTGGTACTGTCCCTGACCGCCACGCGATGTTGCAGAGGCGTGTCAACCAAGCCAGCCCCATAACACCCAGAGACTTAAAATACTCAGGACGGATCTCATCCACCCCTGGAGGCTTGCCACCGAGGAGCCTGCCAACCACCTCAGTGACTTCAGCCAGGGTGATGGATGAGTTTGCCTCTGAGTCCTCAGTCTCTGCTTCCTCCTCAGAAGAAGTGACAGTGGGATTGAGGAGATCCTCAAAGTATTCTTTCCACCATCCAACAACGTCCCCAGTCGAGGTCAGCAGCTCTCCACCCGCACTGTAAACAGTGTTGGTGAAGCACTGCTTCCCCCTCTTGAGGCGTCGGACGGTTTGCCAAAATTTCTTTGAGGCCGACCGATAGTTCTCTTCCATGGCCTCCCCAAACTCCTCCCAGCCCCAAGTTTTTGCCTCTGCGACTGCATGGGCTGTGGCACACTTGGCCTGATGGTACCTGTCAGCTGCCTCAGGAGTCCCACAAGCCAATACAGCCTGATAGGACTCCTTCTTCAGCCTATCCCTTACCTCCGGCGTCCACCACCGGGTTCGGGGATTGCCACCACAACAGGCACCAGGGACCTTGTGGCCACAGCTACGAGCAGCCGCATTGACAATGGAGGTGAAGAACATGGTCCACTCAGACTTAATGTCTCCAACCTACCCCAGGATCTGGGAGAAGCTCTCCCGGAGGTGTGAGCTGAAGACCCTGCTGACAGAGGGCTCCACCAGACGTTCCCAACAGACTCTTACGATACGCTTGGGTTTGCCAGGTCTGTCCAGCTTCCTCCTCCGCCGCCAGATCCAACTCACAACCAGGTGGTGATTGGTTGACAGCTCTGCCCCTCTCTTCACGTGAGTGTCCACGCGGCCGAGGGTCAGATGACATGACGACAAAGTCAATCATCGACCTCCGACCTAGGGCTTACAGGTGCCACGTGCACAGATGGACACCCTTGTGCTCGAACATGGTGTTCTTTATGGACAAACTGTGACTAGCACAGAAGTCCAATAACAGAACACCACTCAGGTTCAGATCAGGGAGGCCGTTCTTCTCTCCAGGTGTCTCTGGCATTGCCCATGTAGACGCCATCTAGTACCCATCTCAGGGAGTCCAAGAAGGCCAGGTACTCTGCACTGCTGTTCGGCCCGTAGGCTGACACAACAGTGAGAGACCTGTCCCTGACCCGAAGGCGCAGGGATGCGACCCTCTCATTTACTGGGGTGAACTCCAACACATGGCGGCTGAGGGCTGAGCTGTGGGGCTACAAGCAAGCCCAAACCAGCTCGCCACGTCACGAAATGCCAGAAAAGTGTAAGGTCCAACCCTTCTCGAGGAGTTGGGTACTAGAACCCAAGCTGTGCGTGGAGGTGAGCCCGACTATATCTAGCCAGTACCTCTCAACCTCTTGCACAAGCTCATGCTCCTTCCCCCCCAGCGAGGTTGCGTTTCACGTCGCCATAGCCCAATGCTGTGTCTGTGGACTGGGTTGTCGAGACACTGCTTCCCAGTCCTCTTTGCACCCGACCCCTATGAGACCCTCTGTGGGTAGTGAGCCCACAGGACGGCGGACCCATGTCCTCCATTCGGGCTAAGCCCAGTGGGCCCCGTGGGCAAAGGCCCGGCCACCAGATGCTCGCATTCAAGCCCCAACCCCAGGCCTGGCTCCAAGGTGGGGCCCCAGCTGCGCCATATCAGACGACATCTTGATCCTTGTTGTATAACTATTCATAAGGGTGTGAACTGCTCTTAGTCTGACCCATCACCTAGGGCCTGTTTGCCATGGGAGACCCTACCAGGGGCATAATGTCCCGGGCAACATAGCTCCTTGGATCATTAGGGTATGCAAACTCCCCCACTATGATAAGGTGGCAGTTCAGGGGAGGCATATGCCATTCTGTGGGAATGTGGGAAATTGAACATGATAAATTTTAGTCTATTGGAAAAGTGGATGATGAGCTTGTGGTGGTTTGATTGTATGTTTGTGCTGATTCCAGGGTGAGTTTGAAGTTGTATGAAGGCGGGACCCAGATGAGTTGGGGTGTAAACAGTCCTTTTTGAAAAGTTCAGGTCACTTGAAAAATGAGTACTGTCCACGTAAGGGATATGGTGAGCAGTGAAGAGGGATTTGAGGAGTCTCAAACAGCTGTATTTGATAATCTCAAAAGAAGGTGGAGGAAGTAGTCCAGGAACTATGCAATGTTTGTTTGAACTGTGGATTGTGTTGATGAGTGATAAAAAGTCATCCTTTAGTGTCTGGTTTCTGGAGTCTGAGTTTGTGCCAACGTGAACTACTACTGTTGAAACTGATGGGTGATGGCACAGGATGGTGGGGGTGACGTTTTTGATGTTCTTTATGAGAGCACCTGTGTGACAGGAGGTGTGGCCTTTGGCACTGGTGGCAGTGGAACGGGTCCTGACCAGGATTACATCCAGATCGGATTTTAAATAGACTGGATATTTGTTTTTCAAGCTCGGCCACCTTTTGGCTAAGACCAGTGCAACTGTCACAGATGGATGTCGAGGTAAGCAGAGCCATGGCTAAAGGTTGTAACCAGTTCACCGGTGTAATGTCCTTTGCAGGTTATAATGTTAAACCTCTGTCACATCTAGGCACATTTTTGTGCTTTTTGGCTTTGTTTTTTGCAGTGACGTATCGGTGAGTGTTTTAACATTTTATCATCAGTTTTTAAACTTTAGCCTATTCTAATTCATGCTAGTGACAATATTCCATTTGTGGGAGCTTGTGCACAAAAATGATACATTGACTTCCATTATAATCACTGTTTTTCAACTATTTTTCAACTTTTGTAAAAGTGTCAATCCTGCAGTCTCTAAGTTTTATATATTTTATCAAACATCTAGCTTCAAATTAGCGTGCTGACATATTTTTTGGAGGATGATGTCTTTTTACCTTATACGGTCAGCGACAGATATGCTTGTAATTCCCCCCTGACTTCCATTATAACCACTATTTTTCAACATGCCCTTATACAGACTTTAAAGCATGTATCTCATTTCTATATATTTTTTTAACCCTCTGACTTCAAATTAGTGTCGTGACATAATTTTGGAATAATGAAATAATTTTTACTTACCTAGTATCCTGTAAACCAGACTTGGAGAGACTTATCCATGCGTTTGTCTCTAGTAGGTCAGACTACTGTCATGGCCTGCTCATTGGCCTCTCCAAACGAGCGTTAAGACAGCTGCAGTACATCCAGAAGGCTGCTCGGGTCCTGACTAGAACCAGGAAATATGAGCACATAAGTCCTGTGCTCAGGTCTCTGCACTGGCTTCCTGTGGCTCTGCTTGTGTACAAGTCTCTATTTGGCCTAGAACCATATGAACCATCTCACACTCTGAGGAACTCAGCAATCGGCCTCCTGCTGGTGCCCAGAGTCAGGTCTAAACATGGGGAATCAGTGTTTCAGTTTTATGCAGCTAAAACCTGGAACAGTCTTCCTGAAGATGTGAGACAGGCCTCTACTTTGACAATATTTAAATCCAGGCTCAAAACGATTCTGTAAGGTTCTGAAAGGTTTTTATTCTGCACTCTTCTTTTTTAATGTTAATTTTATGATATAGTATTATAGATATAGTAAATATTTGTGATTATTTGTTGTTGTGGTTTTAATGTCTTTCTTATTCTGTAAAGCACTTGTGCAAGATGTGAGCCGGCCTCTACTTTGACAATATTTAAATCCAGGCTCAAAACGATTCTGTAAGGTTCTGAAAGGTTTTTATTCTGCACTCTTCTTTTTTAATGTTAATTTTATGATATAGTATTATAGATATAGTAAATATTTGTGATTATTTGTTGTTGTGGTTTTAATGTCTTTCTTATTCTGTAAAGCACTTGTGCTATGCAAATAAACTTGCTTTTCCTTGCACTGCCATAAATTATTCCCAGAACTAAATGCATACGTTGGAGGCTTTGATTATGCTATTTACAAGTGAATAGAAGTTTAGATATAGTTAAGCTGTGCTTTTTAAGATTAATACATGGAAAAAATGTGTATTGTTATCCTATCTCCAAGATACACTGGCCTAGTGTTCAGTCCCCATGTCCATGAAAACGTGGTGTTTCCTCCTCCTAGCTCTATTAATTACTCTGTGGGCTTCTTTTCCCCTAATAGTAAAAACATAATTAGTGCTAGAAGTCTGTCTAGTTACAACTTTTCATCATGTTAGCTGCAGATAACTAGCCAAATTTTCCGCTGAAATCACTGAGGCACGCGCAGTTAAAAACAAACTTCTTTGAGAGTTTTTATGCCATTATTTTATTTTATGCCAATGATGATGCAACTGGCTTTCAAATGAAGCCTTCGAAGCCGAATTGGGACACGGCTCAAGTATTGCAAAATTTGTGTTGATGTATCTGCTCTTCTGACATTTTTCTGTGTTTGACAAAATACTGGAAAATACATTTTGTTAATTTTTTCTAAATTGCTTTTTCAAAAGATGGCAGACTGCACTAATCTTGTGACTGGACTAGTCCAATTTAAACCGATTTATCAAAATGCATGTAAACCAGGAAGTATGAATGAGGTGTCGTGAAGCAAAGTTCAGAGATCCCAATAACACATCAGGAGAAGCTGATAAATACTTGGATGCCCGCTGCATGTAACCACGCAGTCCGATTTACATTAAGCACAAAGTAGGAGAGGCATTCAACTGCATGAGGTAAAAACAGCCAGGCAATTATTAGACATGTGTTTGGACGTTTACTCACTCATTTTAGATCAGCAGTGATGATAAACTACAGTCCCTCCACTGTAGACTAGCATGGTTCATTGTTTTGGTCTGCTACGTTAAAATTGAAAGCAAAACCTGCTGGAGCTTCAATATGCCTATTGGTGCGGTGGAGAGTAAATAACAAATGAAACATAAATGAGATCTTGATTATCTGTCTATCTGCCAAAAGTGTGGTTCTATGCATGATGGCCATTTAATTTGCAGTTATAGTTGTAAAGCTTTAGTGCCAATGCTAAATTACTAGACGCCCCTCAATGTCTTGTAACCTGCTGTAGACTGAGACAAGGGTTTGTTGTTCAGAGTTCTCTGTAGATGTAAACTTAGTGACTGAGAGCAGGACTAAGGATTCTGAGCTGAAGTGTCACATGAATGAAAGAGCACATACAAACACATGACCAAAGTTTGACTGTTTGTAAAACTGTAAAACTGTATTTTAATTTGGAATTTTGTGTGAACAGTTGAAATAAGCAGTATTTCACTCGCTTTGACACCAAAGTCATTTCTGCACCGATTTCAAAATTTGCCACTCAGGGAGGAAACTCAGTTCATGTTGGCAAAGCTTTATATCCATCTTCAACCCTTAACTTTGATTTGACTTGCTGCAATGCCTAAAACACAATCGTGGCAATGTGGCCTGCAGACGGGCCTTGCCATTTTAAAAGACTGTTCCCATTGGCTAATCGCGTGATAGCTGTCAATCAATAAGTAGTGCTTCCTTTGTGTCACTTGTCCTCTGACCTATTCACTTCCTGGGTCCCCCATGTATTCGTTCGTTAACTTTAATAACTTAGTTTGATCCATAGACTGTATATATAAATGGACATAACTAACCTGCTAGCCATCGTGTTCCAAATGGGAAGTGAGCATGGGCTGCGCTTTTGGCTCCATCAACTTAAAATGTTCATATTGACCCGCTCTACGTGTTCCTGATATTTTTATTCCGCTATTGTGTCTGTAACTCAAGATATGAAAATTAATAAGAGAGAAATAAGCTGCCTTCTTTCCCAGAGGTGCTCACGCTAACGTTAGTAACAGATTTGATTGACAGTGTTGCTAAGCAGGAAGGGGCGTTACCTTCATCAGACTCGCTCTTGTACTCGCAGTCAGAAGAATTCCAAATATGGAGTCTGGCTACAAATTCCCTCCCGGAAGTGCTAGTCTCGCTGAGCTTCATTTGACTGGAGTCAAACGCTATGGGTGACATCACACTCACTTAGTCCACTTCTTTATACAGTCTATGATTTGATCCTAACACGATTGTTCTGTTTAGTGCCGTGGCCTGTTACCTGGCGCCTCATGTTGTGCTCTGTATACGTGATGGCTGGTCCAGGATAGTTGCAGTACCGCTGTCAAAGCCCTGCAATGCGTGTTCCTGTGAGGCGAAAGTGGTATGTTGGAACTATAGACCTTTGTTGCCAGTTTAGTTGTAGGATTAGCTGTAACTTCCTTTTTATTTCTAGATGTGACTCCTATGAGCTGCAGTGTGGGTGCTGGAGTCATGGCCTTGCCCTTGTAAATGTGGCCCATTGACTGTATGAGTTTGCCTTGTTCATCTTTTGCTCCATTCCCATGGGCCCAACCTGTTAAGCCCAATGGTGATTCTTATTCTCCCACTTGTGTCATTTAATGGACTTTGAAATGAACTAATGAAATATACAGAATTATTTATGCATATGTCCATTCAACTAAATTAATAATATGTAAAATAAATGTACAATTTGTTGCCTCTGTGTTATCAAGAACGAACCTGTGTGACCTTTTTAGTTATTTGCTGGACTTTGCCCAGTGGTGTTGTTTTTTTTTATTATTATTTATTTTTCTTGAACATCACCACTTGCATTGCCACATAATGATCAACTATTTAAAACAGTTTGCAACACGCAAATTGCGCATATTATAGTCTGTCTAAAAAAAACATTAAGAACCCCTTTCTTTTGGGGCCCAACTTTTTCTGTAAAAAATACTTTGGGACCCAGTCTCTTATTAAATGTATTTTATTTTGATTTTGTGGCCCTTAGGTGGGTGCTCATGGCCCTATGGTTAAGAATCACTGGTCTAATCAATGCACCCCTTTACCACAGTTCATAGACCAAAGACACAAAAGACAAAACGAAACACAAGAATCACAATATGAAGATATTTTAGACTGACATAAAAGGACTAGATTTCTGTACTGCAAACCTGCGTGAACCAGGTTTTCATTCAGAGACATCCAGTTGATTGATCCAATACCAACTGTTAAAAAGCACAGATTTTGCACATATCTACAGCATATGCCACACCTTCAAACCTGTAGAAACCGTGTGATACTGTTTCTGTAGAGCTCTAACTCTGTCACACTACATGTCTAAAAGTTTTTCTCTGAATTCTCTCGGTTGTCTTGATGATGGTTAGATTGGTTAAAATGTGAACAGTCATCAGATTTATAAACCTAAGTGTCTTTTTCACAATTGAATTGTTTTATGTCTTGTTTTGTGTGAATAGTATTTGAATAATAGATTTTTTTTTATATCGCAACAGGCAGATAAAATTCTATTCACATACCTATACACAAGTCTTTACATGTTTAATGGGCTTTGCAACATCTCATTTGTTTTGTATATAAATATATTTGAATATGTAGGGAGCAGTCTGTGTAAGCTGTGTCAACCAGTTTGACCTTAACTGAGAAGCCAAGAGGCTGTATTCAACATCTG
>JACM01024554.1:0-13080 GCA_000787095.1 Periophthalmodon schlosseri
AGACAAGCTCACATGGCAATAGTAAAGAAAGTACATTTGTTTGTTGAAAATTACATCACATTGTCTAAAAAACGTTTTATTATTATTGTGATATTGAAGTTGGTTTCTAGCCTTTGCCTTAGTATCAAAATCAAGTTTGAAACTGTAGTATTGTGACAACACTAGCAGGTACACATCTCACACACATCGCTTGAAGGTCTAACTATGTGCATTGTATTAAGATCCACCCTGACAGTATTTTTTCCCCTCAGGCTGGAATGAGCTCCTCATAGCATCATTCTCACATCGCTCGGTCACAGTGAAAGACGGCATACTGTTGGCCACAGGGCTCCATGTGCACAGGAGCAGTGCCCACAGTGCTGGGGTGGGCTCTATCTTTGACAGGTACAGTATATAGCCTATTGGATAAACTTTTTGTATGTTTAGTTTTTGTTACATTCAAGTGTTTTTGTGTTTATTTATTAATACAGTTTTGGTATTTTATTTGCAGAGTTTTGACAGAGCTAGTTTCTAAAATGAAAGACATGCAGATGGATAAAACAGAGCTAGGCTGTCTACGAGCCATTGTTCTCTTTAATCCAGGTTTGTGGTAATCCTTTTATTAAACTTTATTTATTCAAACGCCGACTCTAACATATATTTGCAGTTAATCAAAACTCTTCATACCTACAGATGCAAAGGGTCTTTCAAATCCATCCGAAGTAGAAGCACTGAGGGAAAAAGTGTATGCTTCGTTAGAGTCATATACAAAACAAAAATATCCAGACCAGCCAGGCAGGTGGGTCATTTGTGTTTCTGTTTTACATATGTTCATCTTTAAACTCTATATTATAGTTATTGTGTGTCTTTTCAGATTTGCAAAGCTCCTCCTGCGCCTCCCAGCTCTACGATCCATCGGCCTTAAATGTCTGGAACATTTGTTTTTCTTTAAACTGATCGGCGACACGCCCATTGACACGTTCCTGATGGAGATGCTTGAGGCGCCACACCAGATCACATGACACCAGCCCCCCCTGGCCCCTGTACATACCCCTTTACAGACAATGATGCATAAAAGACTTGATTTAAACTGTAAAGAAGCATATTTTGTACCATGCAAGACAACTGTAATTAAACTTGAATAAAGTATTATGAGGATTGGGTAAGTCATAAGTCATAACTACACTGTCTTTTTAACAGATTGAGTTGTAAATAGATAATGTCAGGTTTCAAAGCAATCCAATGCAATTTGAAAATAATATTTTACTGTATGAAATTGTATAAAACGGGAACCTTCCTTCCATTTATAAACCATGTCTGTGAATTCCTGCAAAATAAAATTATTTGAATTGTTAAAAAAATGTGTCTTGTGCCTTTGTTAATTGTCAAGATTTGTATGCTGTAAAACTGAATTGTAGATGTGTCTTGAAAAATAGGAAGGAAGGAACGTCTTCGAGCGTCGATGGTTTGTTTAAATTAGGCAACAGAGCTGAATGGCAAAAAACAATAATTGAGATGGGACACCACGGTTTCACCATGTTTAAATCAGTTTTAGCCTGTAGATGTTCTTATTCTGGCCACTGGATGTCGCTGCACTATAACAGTACCGCTGAGATAGTAGTTTACTATTCTCTGAGGCGTATAAAATACATTTTCTTTTTTCATATTTTCTTTTTTCTTTTATTTTTTTTTAAATCATAACAGAGAACAAAATTTTAAGTGAACGTTTTGTGAACATAAATTCAGTAAGCTGCTACACAGGGAGAGCACCCATTTGTGACTGGTGTGGCACAAATTAGTAGGTTCAAGTAAAAACACGTTTCTGACGGACATACTGTTCAAAAACATTATATTTCTTTAATCACAGTCCCCTGTCGATAGTTTCAATATTCTTACTCTAAGAGTTAGACAATGTGTAAGTAATCCATACACTGTCTGCATGTTTTGTTTCATTTTTTTAGTTTTTTTTTTTCGTCTCCAACTTTCTCACATGACGCGTGGAGAGAGAGACAACAGAGAGACGCTGGAGCTTAGACAAAGGCCGAGCGCACGAGCGCAGTGTGAGGAAGGGGCCAGTGGCACCTGCACCTGCACGGACCAGCCTCTGCTCTGTCTGCCGCTCCTGCTCCTGCTACAACTCATCTGAGCCGCTCTCACACAACTGTGCGACAGGCTGATCTCTGGTCAGCGGTCAGAGCGGGACTTTGATGCGCTGCACAAACTTTCAGAGACGAAGATGTTCTGAATAAAGCCAGAGGAACTACCGCCAGACTTTTGCAGGTCCGTTTGTTAGGTTGATTTTAAAGGCTAATTTAGGCAAAATGGTAATTAAGGTTATTGACATTTTTACTAACGCTTTTTAGGGATGACTGCAACTTGCGTGGATTCATGGAGCAGAATTCATTTAGGCTTATATATTTATTTATTTATTAACATCAACACAATTCTTAGTTCAAGAACTATGGTGTTAATCAGTGTTTCTGTTCAAAGTTGCATGCTCTGCATATTGTGTGACGCAGATAAAGCATTTGTAGCATATTCTTTATGTTCTTATTATTTGCAGCCATGAAAGAGAAGGCAGTGTGTGTAGGCTGTCACAGACCCATCACAGACCGGTTTCTCCTCAGAGTCACGGACGGCCTGTGGCACGAGCGCTGTGTACGCTGCACCGCGTGCGGAGACACACTGACCCACTCCTGTTTCTTACGTGACCGCAAACTCTACTGCAAAAAGGATTACGCACTGTGAGTACCCTTTATGTTTTATTAAGTCTTCATGACACGTTCACAAAAAATATTTTACAAGTTACCATTTAAACAACCAAAACACATTTGTTATAATTAAAATTCTTAATTCTTAATGTATTAGGAAATACAATTCATTCATCAACTAGGTCTTGATTTAATCTAAAACACGATATTTTATTTTCCAGCCATACAAGCCCTCTAAATTATTTTCAAACAGTCAAACATTTGTACAAATTTCACAGACACTTCACTATTGCAAGTAGAGTTATTATAGTCATTTTGCATTGGCTATAGGAACCTTTGCATTGGCTATAGCAGATATTGCAGATTTGACCTTGAAGCAGAATTACTTTATGACATAGCTGTATACTCGCATAAGGCTGTAATGCTTTATAGCTTAGTTCTCAGTAGACTACATACGTAGGCTAGATGTCTACTCAGACATCACCATGCTTTGTTTGGATAAAGTCAAATTAAGCAAAATTTGGCACAAAGCTCTAAGAAAGAAAACAAGGTGACTGGAGGAGAGAGGGGTGGCCAGGGAACATAAATAGGAAAACAGCATTGCTTCATTTACATCCACACATATCCACAAAATATAAAAATCTTTGACCACCTTCACACACACCAGGAGAAAGGCACAACTGACACATTGTCAAAATGTGTTAAAACTTGGAGGCCCATTGGTGTGGCAACTGCAAGCTGGGGACAACATATGGTCCGATGGAAGAGGTGCCCCCCCTTTATAACTGTGTACGGCCCGGTCCAATGTTACCTGCTTACTATCTCGTCCACTAAACAGGATCACTCATAGACTGGAGCCAAGACCTAATGTAGGCACAATAAAACCATTAAGTTGGAATAATTTGGTGTCAAGGATGTAGCAACTCAAGATCCTGCTCTTGCCTTTCAACAGTAATGAAACCAGTTAATTTAATTGGGTTATTATCACTGACACTTGTGCCATTAAGTCATACAAGAGTGAGTTAAAAAAAACTGAATAATCAAATGTACAAATAAAATCCAAACAATGAGGTAATTAGTGGAGCTGGTAGAATTATTTCGGGTACATTTATGTCCTGTGGCATCTGGAAAAGCCCCAGAGTCAAGCAATGGGACAACACTCATTCAACCATGAGATATCTGACCTGACCAATTAGCAGGAGGCAGAGTGCCAAAGTCCTTCCCAGAGGTCTCCACTGTGCCTCTGTCCCACTGGCAGAGCCAGGGCTTCACCACCCAAAAGCACTTTGTTTGTTGCTTACAAAAATAGAGTCTTACAGTTATCATTAAGTAATTATTAAATTATGTACAATTGACACAATTGTGTAAATACTTGAATGGCACAGAATATACACACAATACAATTTAAATGTACTTAAATGACTTGAATCTAAGTGTACGAATAAATTATGTTAAACAATAAATAGCATTAAATGGGACATTAGCTGCTCTTTTTTTTGGTCATTGGTTTGCCAAGTCTGTACCCTGTAATTTGGTACATTTTTGTGTCGGATGCCCTTCCTGTCACATTGCAATATATGTTTAGGGCTACTTTCTGCACTGAGACCAAACACTTATCAACAGCTCCGCTGTGGTTCCTCAGGTGTAAAATCAGTATTATATCCTATCAGGAGAGGCCGTGGGCTCTGCCTTTGTAGATGCAGTTATGTATGTTTTTCCATTACAGTTTTGTTTGGGTTGCCTCTGTGTCTGCAGATGTAGATTGGACAAAGACTTCAGAGGACAGTTGAGTGGGCATCAGATGTGTCCTTAGATTAGCAGCTCCTGATGGACGCTGCACTTGACCCGATGATCTGTATCTGATACAGTGTGGAGCCCCGGACCAGGTGAACCTGATCCAGAAACAGGATCTGCCCTGGGTTTGTCCACTCCACCAGCGGCAACCAAAGGTCAACTCAAGTCAAAATAAAACAACAAAACACTGTGGGCTTGCATTGTATCGGGCCTTTCTCTTTGCCTTACTTCATCAGGGTCTAAGGATTTGTGAGTGTAGATGAAGGCATACATTTGCTGACTCTTATTATCCAATAATTATGTCACTAATTACCATGTCGAAAGCCAGCATGACTGAGTTTTCCCGCTCTCCGGACAAAGCCTCTGGGCCAAACATGTAGACGGAAACTTTGAAATATTAAACACTTCGAGCTCCTTCATAATTGTCCAAGATACTCTTACCTATGCATTAACATGGCTTAAAAGTCTTGTGCCAGAAAATATAATAACACAAAAGAGTGGATGAGAGTAGAATGGAAAAGCATTTCTCAAAAACCCGAATGCTTGTTCAACTTCACACTTTGTACTCTGTTGTCATTATAAATTACCATCATCTTGAAATAAGTGCTGTATCATGGAAACACTAAAACACTGTGATTATTCCTCTGACACACGCTCATTGAGATCTTGTATTGATGCATCTTCAGTCTCCTCAGGAATGTGCATACTTCAGACGGTATGCCGTCCATATTAAAGCACATACCATTGCTGTGGGCTAGACGGCTTGGACGGGTCAAGAAGCCAGGCTGACCCTCTTCAGCCTGTGTGCCATGGTTTAAGTCTCCCCAGAAACACCACGGCAACAGTAAGAGCTCAGAGCAATGTGTGCATTCAGGATGTAGCTCCGCACGACATTTGAACAACTCAACCTGCGTTTACCAGATTAATCATTGCTGTTGGATCTGGCAAACAAACAAACAAAACAAGCATGAAAACATAATAGGGATGTCTCGCGTGTAGTTCAGATTGATTTAGTGTAAATAGAGCTGAATAGTCTTGTCTTGATTGGAATAAAAGGTTGAGTTTTGGTTTATAAAAAAAGAAAACAGAGGAGAAAGTTAAAAATAAATGTAGCAGGTGGCAGTATTTTATGTGGAAATAAACCAGCAGAGGGTCAGTAAATTTTTCATGCCTGTGTGACTGGTGTTTGACCCAGTCCTTTTGGGAGATAAACTCTCTACAATGATGACGCTACATCAGGAGGACAGACCTGAAATGTGGCAGTGCTGGACAGCGGACAATGGTCCCGCTGCTCGGGGGCTGGCTTGGCCTTTGTTCTGCTCTGGTTAAGCAGTCTTAAAGATAATTCTGCGGATAATTCCTGTGAGCAGCGTCTGGGTCTGTCCCATCAGGAGAGCTGGTTCCCCCCTCTTCCTGGAGCCACGGCCTGCAGAGTGCC
Organism: Periophthalmodon schlosseri; assembly: GCA_000787095.1. Taxonomy (NCBI): domain Eukaryota; kingdom Metazoa; phylum Chordata; class Actinopteri; order Gobiiformes; family Gobiidae; genus Periophthalmodon; species Periophthalmodon schlosseri. Next base: position 5,923 of record JACM01024554.1, read on the forward strand.
TTTCTCTGCCTCCCCAGGAGCACGCCCCGGACAGGCAGCCGCAGCCACGGCAACAGTCTCTCAGCCTAAACCAGGGCTGTGTTGCCAGGCGCTAAGACGCGCACCCGCCACAGTGAGGGTATGCGTCTGAGTGGGAGGATGTGGGGGACACAGGCAGGTTTTTGAGTGACAGATAAATACTGCAACATTCCTCAAGTAAAGCAGATTTTCTACATGTGTAAGTGGTGCTTGTGCCTTAAGTCCCACTGTAAACAAAAGCTGCTGTATTTACCATGTGGTCCTTGTGTTCCAGGCTGTTTGCGGTGCGCTGTGGAGGCTGCTCAGAGCCCGTCTCCTCCTCAGAGTTGGTGATGCACGCGGGCTCCTCAGTGTTTCACCTGCGCTGCTTCACCTGCAGTGTGTGCTCCTGCCGCCTGCAGACAGGGGACCACTGTGTGCTCCGAGCGGGACAGCTCATGTGCTCCAGAGACCACTACCACCAGGGCTTGATCAGCCCCACATCCTCTGACACAAGTATCTTTATCTCTTTGTTATTATATGGCATTTAGTTTGAACACAGTGTTACGCAGGGGTAAGGTTTAAGTGCTGTAGAAATGATGTGATTTATTTAATCAAGTAGTTAATTTTTGCATGTTTTTAATTCACATATTTAATAAACAACCACCACATCTTTAAATACATTTGTTCAGACTTTGCCTAATTATAATCTTTTTAGCTGAATATTTATTTTAACTTTTCGTATGTAGGTAAAAGTGAAGATGAGGAAGATGAAGACGATGAGCCTGAGAGGAGCCGGACAATCAAATCTGATGACCCTGAGAGCAAGCGCCCCAAAAGACCTCGCACCATTTTAACCACTCAGCAGAGGCGCACCTTCAAAGCCTCATTTGAAGTCTCATCTAAGCCATGTCGGAAGGTAAAAGAATTTATGTGTGAACTAAATTCATAGCATCTGACATTTACTGGAAAAGAAAACAGCACATTTCACATAATACTGTATATACACATGCATTCTTTTGTTCACCTTGACTTGTCCTCTATCTCAGTTTTTTTTATGTCTCCTTCCTGTATTTTAATCCAAGGTAAGAGAGACGTTGGCAGCAGAGACCGGCCTGAGTGTGCGTGTGGTGCAGGTCTGGTTCCAAAACCAAAGAGCCAAAGTTAGTATAAGCACACATACACTCAAGCACACATGCGTGCACACACACACACACACACACACACACACACAGACACACACACACACACACACACACAAACACACACGCACACATGCACACTATGTCTTTTGTTCAAATATCCCTCCATTTTAATTTATAACACTAGGCCTATATGAACATTTTTAGGACAAATTTACTCTTACTCTATATAGTCAATTTTAATTCTAGATTAAAGCAGTAATAGTTATTGGACAGATCTACATGTAATTAGTCTAAGCCAGTGTATTTATTTGTTGATTGTAGATTTTTCACTGAATATTTTACAATAAAACCCACTACATCTTTCAAATCATGCTCTTTTTATTCTATTTGAAATTCCACCATCCCATTATGATAAACAAACCAATATGTACTTTTAAATAATTGTTTATTTAACATGGAAAAAAATGTCCTTGTGGTTATTTCGCGGACTATAAACTTACATTCAGCCTTAGATAAGAGGGCTCTTTCTCCACTGTGTCAGTATGCCAGGGTACAAATCAGGCCAGTTATCTGCTCAAACAGGAAACTGATGACATCTGCCATAGAGATCCCAGAAGATTAAACCCATATTTCCTCACAAAGTGGGCTTGCTCTTTTTAATACTTTTCATCTGAGTGAACATGCTCCTATGACGAGGCAGGCTGGGTGGCTTGGAGCCCACAGTGGGTTGGTTGGTATGCGCTTTTTAATTTTGGCTCATGTTGTTATAGATGAAGAAACTGGCCAGACGGCAGCAACAGCAACAGGAGCAACAGCAGCAAAGTCAAGAGCAACATGAACAAGCCAAACAGAATAGAGGTAATATACTGGTAATAAACTAAAATGAACTTTTTGAGTAGTTTATTATTGATTATTATATGGCTGGAATTATATACATTATAATTAGTATGATCAAGTATTGAAGTGTCAGCATAATACAATTTTTTTTTCAATTTCAACATAAAATAATAGTTCTCATTTAATATTACCCTGTGGTCTATACAAGTTCTGATGTTGTTCTGAATTCAAAAGAGGCTTCAGATATCTAGTATCTAGATAGTTATAATTTTTGTGACACCCACTAATGCCTAATGCATGTAATGACGATCTACAACGTGCCATCCTATTTTATCCCTAATTAATATTTTCTAAAAAGTAATAATTCTGTAGTACTTTCATTCAGATGAATTCAACTGAGTTTCACATAAGTTCATTGATAAAAGGCCTTACCTCCTCTTGTATTTCCCATCGCACCACAGCACCCTCTTGTGGTGGCTTGAGTGAGATGGAGCAGCTGTCCTCCTCCTGCTCCCATATCCAGCAGCAGCAGATGGGGCTCACCTCTCTAGAGCAGCCCGACTTCGACTTGGACCCCTTCAGACAGGGCCTGACTCCTCCTCAGATGCCCGGGGACCACATGCACCCATATGGTAAACATTAGTAAGCGTTTTAGGTGTGAATGGCTGTCTTTTAACAATGCTGTTATTTATCTAGTTTTGAAAATGGGAACACACACAATCAGCTCAGCTATGAAAATACAATATTTTTTTTTCTCTTGTTGTGGAAAAATTACAATTGTAGATGAAAAGTAATCCATTTGTGAAACCTGGTGAGTTTTGAAATACAAAAAAGGTTTATTCTTTGTTACAGCAGATACGAACAGGACAGGGCCCAGACCTGTCCTGGTCACAGACTGGTCGCATACCCGGCTCCCCTTGGTCCTTCCTCTTCCTTAGTCCCCCCTGAGCATCTGAGCTCTCAGTATTTATACCAGAATGACAAAGCTACATATATTTCAAAGCAGAGTGACTTTTGTTTCACACCCATGAGATAATGAACTTTTACACCTGAGGACAGCTAAGACAACAAAGGCTTTCCTGTGGGATGGAGACAGAGCCTTCGCACATGTTAATGTCTGGTCTGGGTCTGACAGACTGACACAGATCAAATGCATTTCAAGACATATGATAAGAATATTTTCTTCACAACATGAATATACTTTCCATCTATACAGGCCTATACACATTTTTATGTGTATAGGCATGTTACAATAATTCCATCCATTAATGATGGTTGGGGCTTAATATTTATCATGTATACCTTTTTTACCGATCTAGTAGATTTTTATTTTTTTTTGTAGTAGTAGTACAATAATATTTGAACTGTAGAGGATTGAATAAGTAACGTCTATGTCTCAATATAGATACTAATTAACTACAGTATCATATGGCTATTTATTTGCTGTATGCTTTTTAATGCACATTTATAACATTGTTCAGTAGTGTGTTGTGTTATCAAGTAGTTTCAATATTATCGTATATAGTGATATTTTCTGTAGCATTATATAGCACTTCAAAATGTATTATTGTGGCTTTTCAACTGTTGTTTCTGTATGTACTAGGTTTTAAAGGCCTGTATCCTGATGTGGCCCCTGATCCCATGTGTCACATGACAAACAGCGACTGCCTCCACCTCAGTGAGTCCTCTCTGCTTACACCCATCGACCGCCTCTACTCAATGCAGGACTCATACTTCACCTCCTGAGACTTTTAGACCAATAATGAAGGTTTTAATGGGAATGCAAATGCACGACAAACTGTAACTGAAGTTGCAGAATATTGTCCAAGATTATTACTGTGCAGCCTTCTAAGACAAATGCATGCCACCTCAGACCTCTCACTATATATTTGAATGCTTACAGAGATTATAACAGTGATGTAAATAACTGTTGAGTGAATTTGTATTTATTCTCTGTGTGCTGTATGCTGGACAGCCCTCCAATGATCAATAAATGACTGTCAACATGTGTGCGTGTGTGAGATGGGACTGGTGGTAGTTGTATCAGGATAGAGATATTTGGGTCAGGACCAGGTCAGCCCATCCTCAGGCTCATCAGCCCATCTCAGTGAGAGTGGGGCATCTTTTCCTGTCTGTTGGTCAGATCATCAGATGGTAACATGGGCTATGACAGCAGTGTAGGGTCAGGGGCAGGTAAGTATCATATCCAAGCCGCAATCATCAACGCTCATATTGTGTTTCTCATGGGCAAAGGCCCTTGTTGCATTTTTCTGCCTTTTCCTCCTTTCAGTTCCTTATAGCAGGGTGAAGGGGACCACCCAGGTTCTGTGCCCAGCTGGAATGCACCAATCCTGGGAAGGGAGGTTGAGAACAGGGGTCTTCAGACAAGGCAGCGGCTGAAAGCTGTGTCAGGGAAGAGTGCCCAGGGTGACTGCGAGATATGAAGGCCTACTGTATGGAGAGGCTCCTTGCCCCAGCCGTGAACCCTTTCCTGGACCCATCTCATATTTCCTACTATGAAATCAGAGCGTGCAGCAGGGAGAAGTCAATGGTCAGGAACAATCTAAGTGTCTGTCAGTGTGGTATGTCTATGCCAGGCAGCTGAGCTCTATGTGTCTTTATCTGGTCCAGCATCTGCATACTCATGTGTTCAGACCTACTGCATTCTTTGTTGTGAATGCATTTTTGAGTCTTTTGTGGATGAATGGATAAAACAGACAATCAGGGACGGATGCCAAGGTGGTCACCTGCAAAGCCTTCCCTCTTTCCTGTGCTCAAGCCTGTGCACAGTTGGTATGCAAATATGTTGCCAACATCAGAAGGTGGGATCAGAAAAAAAAAACAACAAACTGATCATACAAACACAGCAGGTAGCAATAACCTCATTATATTTGTGATACTCGCCAGACCGCTTTCCGTCAACAGTTTGGTTATTTATTGCACCCTTCACAGGCCAAAACCTTCTGTCTTTTAACCACTTTAATTGGCTTCATGCTGCTGCAGTATCAGAGCAGATGCCCAGGATTTGCTAAAGATTCTACATTGTTCCTCAAAAGCCCCCTATGTAATATGTGTAATACAATATACAATATAATGATGTGTCAAGTGGCCTAAGGACCACTTTAATACATTTTTAATTCTGAGATTGTGTCACATAATACACACTGCATCATGTAGTAGCAGTGAGGGCAGTATCAAACAGAAAGGGGGGCGACTGCCTCTGTTTGAGCTTCTGCTACTACAAGTCAAGTTTCATAACATATACTAAAGTTATGTTTAGTTTAGTTATAATTATTGTTGCCATTGTACCGTTTAATACAATCTAAATGCATTCATTGATTAAATTAAACGTATTATTTATCAAATTAATGTCATGAAAGAAATAATCACAAACTGTCTTTTTAGAGCTCATAGTTATAGGTTATGTCCAGCAGGGGGCATTCACAAGCTTTACATAAAAGAAAACCTTATTTGTGTTGAGTGGAAAGCTGTAGCAATACAGACACAGTGCCAGAAGTGATTCTGTAGACTAGCACATAAATGTTTATTTATTTATTTTTTACCATAAGGTCATATGAGACAGTCTTAGATCACAGACCTGGTCCTGTCCAGAACAGGATACAGACAAACACCGTCATCTGTCATTAACAGACAATAATACTGTGCATGAATACTAAACATTACATATTGTTGGTCTCATTTAGGATAATAAACCTTACAATTAAAGGAAGCAGCAATAGGTGGTCACGTGAAATAAGAATGGTGTTTTTCCTGCAGAGAATTAAATGTGTGTGAAGATAACAACCACTAAATCAACATGCACAGTAGCAGGGTGGTGACCTCTGCAGAAACAGGTTAACTCAGAAATAATTCACACAGTCAAGTTAAGATATCAGCTTTAACCAGACACAGAGCCCAATACAACACTGAAAAAAACATTATACTGATAAATATGAGCCATCCCATAGCACTGGTAGAAACGCAAGGATTGTGAAATTTTTATCCTGACAATGCACTGGAGGGGTTTGTTTCTTCATCAGCTTGTCTGAAAAATACCAGCAAAATATATAATGTAAAAATATAACATAGAATATCAATTATGTTTATGAAATTCTATTTTTGCTTATTTATTCATGTACCTTACTTGGCTGATTTTCTTTCCTACAAAGAATGGCACAAAGGTCAGTACTGTATTAACATTGTCTTCAATATTAACATTTAACATTTACTTTTCCTGAGTTGCATCCAGCAAAAACAGATGCAGCAAAGAGTTGAGACGGCTCCACTCCCAGCTAAAGCCAACAAAGCCTTCTTATAACCTAAAAAATACAACATTAGAATATTTGTGCATAAAATGTACATCCACATAAAAACAACACTTTACTTGCACAGGCAGGTCTGGGTCCACTCCAGAGCCCGTTGGTCTGACAGATGATATGTGCGGAGGCGATGGTGAGGAGGCCAAAGGAACAGGTCACATGACACGTGGTGTTGAAAGTGTGGTTCATGGAGGAGCAGATGAGCACTCCGTTCTCAGGGGCGGGCACCGGGGCACAGTCCGCAGCTGCTGCCGGTAGCACATGAGAACAACACAGAAAACCACAGGAATTAAAATAAAAGTTGTGGACATGTAATTTCAATTTAAATGTTACAAATTCAGTACTAAGATATTTCAAGTATTATTTTTTTATTGTCATGATGTAATTCAATATTGTGGTATTTTTATAGCAAAGAAATGGATTCTTGCAACACTAAACTTAACCAAAAACATATATTTAAAAAAAACCAAAACTGAAACTACACTTGTTGTTTGTACCAGACTATAGCAACTGTAAGTAGTGTGACAAATGTAAAAAAGTATTAATTATTTTATTTTGCCAATAAATGATTTTACCTGTGTGCTTGTCTGAATATTTTTAGATAAGTTTGTGCTGATACAAGGATTTTTAGTGATGCTCAAAACTGACTCAAAGGAAACTGTGGAAACAGATGCTAGATTCCAATATCCAGGTGATGTTTGTTTTGTAGGGCTGCACTGAAAAGAGACCAATTTGTTTCATAACCTGAAATTCATTTTCTGTTTTCAAGAATAACAAGAAATAATCTGACATTTGAAAACACTAAAAGTAATTAGAATTTAGCCAAATAAAAAGGATATCTATCTATCTATCTATCTATC
>KN481433.1:632-30125 GCA_000787095.1 Periophthalmodon schlosseri
TAAACCAGGAGTAAACCAGGAGTAAACCAGGAGTAAACCAGGAGTAAACCAGGAGTAAACCAGGAGTAAACCAGGAGTAAACCAGGAGTAAACCAGGAGTTAAACCAGGGTAAACCAGGAGTAAACCAGGAGTAAACCAGGAGTAAACCAGGAGTAAACCAGGAGTAAACCAGGACTAATAAGAACTAAGCCAGGACTAAGCCAGGTAGACCAGGACCCGACCAGGACCAGACCCGGACAAAACCAGTTTTAAGTTTTAGGACAAAACATGGTCTAAATCTAATCTAGGACTAAAGTAGTAAACCAAAACTAAATGTGACTAAAATCAAGGAAAACACAGAACACAGAGCTAAAGTGGCTTTAAATCAGGTCTAACCAGGACCAATCATGAGGGTACTATGAGCTTAGCCAGTCAAACAATAATTGAATCTTTTACTAGGTCTAAAACAAATATAGATAGAATATAGAATATTGCTCAGATTCAGGGGGAAATATAAAATACTCTTATGTTTGTAAATCTAATCCTCTGCAAGTTAACAGTACCTAAATCAAATACCAACTTACTGTGATTCCAATGACCAAAATAATTATAATTCCCCTCTGTTTTTTTTTGTTTTTTTTAATCATTGCACTGTCCTAGAACTAAGACACCAAGCACAACTAAAATTAGTATCTATTTTGGACCGGATCAGGGCTGAACATGGACTATAGTCTTCATTGCACCCATGGTGGCTCTTGAGTGTGCTGGAGAGGTGGAGGGCGTGTTCTGGTCGTGTTTAGCCCAGTGAAGAGCTCCCATCTGGGGCTATGAGACGCAGCTGCAGCCCCCGGCCTCCTGGAGCTCCTGCACATATTGATTGTTCTTCAGCTGTTTCCTGGTCAGTCCCCGGAGGTTACAATGACACAAGAGTTTAATCTGCATGTGGCTGACTGGGATGCTGAATACAAGTCATGATTATTTGGAACGATGTTGACAAAAGTTAAACTGTAGAAGACACTGTAAAATTATTTTTGATTCATGTTTTGAAAGTCATTGTATATTAGAACAGTGGCTTTACTGTGGGGTCAGAATGAACGACCACATTTTACCAGAATTTATTTCCATTTTTTAATATTTTCTGTTTTAATCTTATTTGTAGCAGATATAGTCATGATTCAGTTACTGCACAGCCCTATAGGATCTGGGTCAGGGTTAGGGGAAATTTTGATTCTCGAACTAACAACTGAAAATCGCTGCATTCCGTTACAAATTGCACAGTGCAATTTTGCTTCGACACAGCACAATAACAAAACCAAATGCTCTTTATGTCACAGGTTTTTGCAATAAATCACTCCCACATTAAGCCAGACATTCCTTCAGCTCTCTCTTCCTCTATTAGTCAGTCTTTCTCCTTCACGACTTTTGCAACATTTGAGCTCTTTTCTGGGCCAAGAGTCACCAGATGTTTTTTTCACTCTGACAAACAGCTTCAAGTCTAAGTATAGGATATGCTTTTTTGTGCCAACCCCAAACCTGGATAATTGGAGAGGGTTCCGTTGCTGTGTGTTTATCCAAATATAAATAGCCTGGGCAGTGTTTTCCTATGTTAAATAAAGATGCGTAGCCTAGATCCTGTCTTAGGTCCAAAATTCAGTTGGGCATGATTGACAGGCAGATTAGCCTATCAGAGAAATGCATGGTCTGTTTGTGTCTGCAGAATCAGTAAGTGAAGCACTGGCAGTTCATCTGAACTGAGTTTGATTTTGTTCTAAATGAGTATTGATTAGTGTTTTGTCACGATACTAAAATTTCAAACTTGATTTTGATAGTAAGGAATAGACTTGATACTCAATACTGATTCCTATATACTATACTTTCTTGTCTTAAGACAGAAATGTCTGGAAAAAAATAAAGATGATGATGATGATTCCGATACCATGATTTTTGATAATAAAAAAAAAAAAACACTCTTTATTCAGACAGTAGAATGTTATTTTCAACATTAAATAATAGTACTTTACATGTACATTACCATGTGGTCTATGTCTGTGTAATTGTCCAGTTATATGTGTCTTTCACTTGTTCTGATACAGTTCAAGATCATTTTAAAGATATTCAGGGAAGGTTCATTTCTGTCCTGTGAATGCGACTTTTTTAGTATCGATACTTGCTCAAATCAGTATCTAGTTTTAATACTAGTTTTCGTATCAATTAGTATCTAATTTTTGATACTGACAACCCTATTATTGATACATGACCAATGAGCTTGTTTGAGTGTTATGGTTGCGATTAATAGTTTTATTTCAACTTCCACCCTCTGCCACTTTTAGAGAATTGGTGCAGGATCTTAAAGTCAGGGAGGGCATCCAGTGTAAAACCCATACCAAAGTAATATCACTGTAATTTGCAGCAGAAGTCAATACATAAGTTGCTAAAGTGGTTGGGATTTTCCAGTTTGTTGTTGCTGTGATGCTTTGGTCTTGATATTAAGCCACCCATGCAGTGAACACATTGTTATTGTTTGTGTTGATGAGTCACAGGCAGAGTCAGACTGTACAATGGCCGCCGCACTCTGGGGAAACATGCACAATAACAACACAAGTGTTAAGTCCACTGTCGGCTCCCTCTGTGCTCTGGAGGTTTGACTGGTTACAAGTTGTAGTGAAGACACAAAGTAACAAAAAATATGTTAAGCCTACCCTGTATTCCTGTTGTAACTTATTAGCTTTGAGGAAGGATGTGCTAGATTGAAAATATAAGCAAGTGTTAGGTTACAGTGCACTTAAATGTTAAAATCCTTTCTAGCACAGGGTCCGTTAACTGCTTGTCTCCAGATGTTTTTGAAGATGTTGTTGCTCTGCTTAGAATGTTCCACAGTATTCCACATTTACTTTCCCATCTATGTGGAAACAAGGTGACACCACACGCCACAGGTCACATCTCTGGAGAGGCGACCTTGCTCAAGAGAGTACATGTTTTTAAAAGCTCTGTACCTGTTTTGTTTGTTTTTTTTCCATGTATTTAAGCAAAATTTGTCTTGGCTTAGTACAGATATATTGTAAAGTCAAAATAAGTCCGCTGTGTACATCTCTGCATCTAATCATAAAGCCCTTTGTTGTCCGATTATCAAGAAGTGCACTGTCGGCATGGTAGTTGTTCTTAACATTACGTTGAAGGCAAAACTCCTCTCTGATTTCTGAAAGTTGTGAAAAGTGTTTATAAATTAATCGCAGTGAATAATTAGGATGCTCGGAATGCATAAGGTACAGTGCCTTTAATAAAAATGTTTGGGCAATGATACGCCTGTAATTGACCTAATGCAAGCAAATATAATTACCATAAACGCATTTAAATCAACCTTTTTTTTTTTTTTTTTTTACTCAAAACCTGTTGACAACATAAATCTTTGTGCACTAGGCTAATAATAAAACTCAATTTCTACAACACAGACTTTTCATATGTGACCTGTTTTCTTGTGTTACATTGGATTGTAGATATTGTTTTGAGAAAGCCACTTCAGTTTCTGACGCACCAACATAAACCGCTGAATATTTATCCAGTCGGATGTCAAGGCCTCCTGCTGTCAGCCCTGGCATGTTTTCGACTCTTCTCTCTTCCTGTTTAGCACTCTGCTAGAATAATATGTTCAACTCTCCCTTATAGTACTGTTGAATAGTGTAAGGGATTTGAACAAAAATGTGAAGGAATGTTCTTATGATTGCCAAAATTATATACTAAAGAAAAGTTGGACTCTTAAAGTGGTTGCACCTGATTTTTTCCACATAGTTGAGGATTTTTTTTTGTCCCAGTACAGATAGTAAAAAAATACTGAGCAATCTATCAGTATTAAAGAGAGGGTATTTCACTTTGATGCTGTATTCATTGGTAACGCATCATTCCCCCTTCAGAGTGCTATCACAACACAATCAGCCTGCATCCCGCTAATGATACTACTACATTGCATCAGGTTTGTGAAGTTGTAGTGTATTGTTTTGTATCTGGCTGTATATTTATGAAAAATGGACCCGAGAGAGATTGCTAATATTACTCAAACATGCATGGATGACATATAAAAGCACTTCAGGCATTTATACGTCATCCAAGGAACAATGTTATAACAAAAAGTCCATTTAGCACAATATCCTTGTGCTAAATATCCTTTAAAGATCAATATCATTTTGTTGTGTTGTGTAGCAGAGCTGCGCTGCTGTTCTGCCTAGTTTCCCTGTCAATTAAAAAGCCCCAAGCTAATAATTGTGATCTGCCTAAGTTAAATAGATCAAATCACAGTTTGATTTAAATGAAAATGGTCAAACTCCCTTTTAAAATATCGTGGATTTAAACAGTAATTTTATCCTCTCCTTGAGCCTTTTAGCTACTCTTGACAATTCACTATGAAAAAAACAACAAACAAATACATACATAACATTTACTCAAATCCCTCAGTTAATTGCTATTTCCACACCTCACCAAATAAATCCATTCTGTTTTAGCACAATTCCCATCTTATCCCACACTCATCCAGCTCTTTGCACTTCATCCCAGTGGCTCTCATTATATGGAGTCGTCAACCACACTTCTCCCAATGGAAACTCTTAACTGTGACTGTGGTTAGTTTTTTATGAATGTGAATGTTTTCTCTCTGTGTCGCCCCCTTCAGGCTGCGGAGTCTGGTATTGTGAAGATTAAAACCATCGCAGCCAGGAACACAGACATACTGGCAGGTGAGTGAAAGGCAGGGGGGTACTGTCTGTCTAAGGGACATTTAAGTCTTCAAGGTGGATGCTATTTGCAGAGCTGAAGACAGGCACAGTCAGATACACATGGTTGTAAAGCTAAAAAACATATAAACATATCAATACATATACATAATAACATATAAATAAGATAAATAAAAGGGCTTCTTAGTGGCCATTGGCTGCCCAATGCACTCAGATCTAGCAAAATGATTTACCTGTGTGATAGTAAGTGTACAACTTATATATTTTTTACCATGACTTACACAAAAATATGTGAAAAAACACATAATTTGTAGATGTTTTTATAACTCAAAACATAAACTATGGATTTAACAATCTGTCTGTAGCCTGTGATCAAGTGTTCATGGTCCCGTATGCTAGCTGGTGACTGTAGTGTTATTTGAGAGGGACTTGTTTAACAGAACAAAATCAGCTCAGCTTTTATAGTTCAAAGTTAGCTATTGATGGTCAGATTGTGTTAAAACAAAGCTCAGATTAAAGTCTAACTTAAGTAACAGAGATTCAGACAGAGCAATGCCTCCAGTTAGCTTCACCTCCCCAGGGAATGTTGATGATAGGTATCAAAACAAAATAATATTTGTATATTGTATAGAGCTTTGGATCAAACATCTAAAAGGGACTGTTATTGACAAAATCCTCCAGTTTTGTGGCCAATGCATCTCTATGGACATTTTCCACTCCTGCTACAACAATGTAAAAAGTAAACAACAAGAGCAATAGAACAACCTAATAAGCTGCTGGGTCACAACTGATAAATACATTTATCAGACTAGTGTCAGAATACTTTTGAATGAACGCTAAGCTTAAAATGTCCATTGGTTTAATGTTAGGCCAACTGACAATTTAGCATTCTGGGATGTCATCAGTTTAATATATGTCAGTGTTTAGTCTAGGGCTGCAGTCGACATTCTTGGATGACTAAAGACCTCGAGTAGTCGACTAAAAAGGGGCATGGCAAAAGCTATTACGTATCTCTAATTATGCAGAAAGAAAAGTGCTAGGAAACAAGGTATTTATGTAAAAGGCTAATTGAAGATTTTGAAGTGAATAAGAGTTCAGCTTACACACTCCATATTTTTTCCTTTCTGCTGTTGTCTCATATATGTCCTTATAATCTAAATTTATAAAAGGTGTCCTACAGCCCTGTTTTAGTCCCACTGTTCTGTCCTTACGCAGTATCTCTGACCTCCATGTACTTTGTCCCTGCAGCTCTGAAGGAGAACAGCTCGGAAGTGGTGCAGCCGTTCCTCATGGGCTGTGGGACCAAAGAGCCCAAAATCACACAGCTCTGTCTCGCTGCCATCCAGAGACTCATGTCGCATGAGGTGGTGTCTGAGGTAAGGGGGGGGGGAGTTGGCAAAAATGGGGGAGAGAGAAGCAAGGAAGGCAAGAGAGGGAGAGAGAGAGAGAAGAGAAAAGCAGAGCAAAAGAGAAGGGAAGAAGGGGAAGGAGAGTTGGGAGGAAAAAAAGGAAAGAGAAAGTATTGAAACATGGGAGAGGGGGAGGATAGAGGGATGGGGTGCATAAGAGAGGGTGAATATGGTGAGATGGTGTGGAGGAGGAGTAGAGGAAGGAGAGAAAAAAGATAGATGTTGGGGGAGGACAGAAAAGGGAGAGAAGAGACCTTAAGTGTACTCAGAAGAATGTGGCACAAATAAAGGAAGACGTTAAGTTCACCACAGTAAAAGAGGAAACCTGTTCAATTATTCATAGTTTAATTTGTTCTGTTTGTTGTTGGAGCCAATATTTACAAGTCATTTATCACCTCATGGTCAGGGATGTGTTTCTATGCTGTATTCACACCCTGGATCAATGCTGGATCAATACCCAATCATCCTGTGTAAATATAGAAAAGATACAGTAATTACTCCTATACTATGCAATAAAGGGCTTAACTGACTTTTATTGGTTCTTGCTCGGGAAAACGCCTTTTACTCCATATTGGTACAATATGTTGGATAAACAGTAATTATATTAAGTCAAATACATTCAGCAGATTGTCAGACTCAAAGTTTTAAATAATTATTATGTTAATGTTAGGAAAGAATATGAAGTTTAAATTTCCTTTTATTTTCTGACTATAGATAAGGTCAAGGTTAAGGTATACTTTATTGATCATGAGGGGAATTCATTCTCTGCATTTGACCCATCCTTCAATGCTGCTGGGGCAACCTGTCAGAAGCAGTGAGCTGCTGCTGCGTCGGGGACCCAGCTCCAGATCTAGTCTTGGTCAGGACCACCTTAGCTGGAGGATATTAGCTAAGGTCCATGTTGTGGGTGTGATGTACTTGGATATAATATTCGTCCTTATTGCAGGCGGCTGCGGGGAACATAATAAACATGCTGTGGCAGCTGATGGAGAACGGGTTAGAAGAACTGAAGCTGCTGCAGACAGTTCTCGTGCTCCTCACCACCAACACTGTGGTGCACGACGAAGTCCTCTCCAAGGTACAACTTGCATTTGGCATTTAGCCGGGATTTAGAATTTCTCTCTACTGAATTTCTCAAGGTTCACATGTTTTTATTATTTCCCAGGCCATTGTGCTGTGTTTCCGACTGCACTTCACCAAAGATAACATCACAAACAACACAGCGGCTGCCACTGTCAGACAGGTGGTCACTGTGGTGTTTGAACGCATGGTCGCCGAGGATGAGAGGTTCAAAGGTCAGAGGAAAATCTACAACTGCATTTCATAAAATTATGAAGAAAGTTTAGATCTGAGGAATAGATGTGACAAATTAGTTATTTTTTATCTTTGTGTAACAAAGACCACCAGCTTGTCCCTATAATGTTATTTCTTTGCCTGGAATGTTCCACAGTATGGCTTTAAATGTATCTATCCTGCATCCTTGTTGCATTTATAACCTTAACAAGAATTAATGATCTATGAACCAGCTAAAACTTTATTTTCTAAAATTTTAAAAGAATGTAAAAAAGACACGGCTTTGCATTAACATACCCTCTCTTATGCACAAAAGAGTTGTTGTAGTTAGAAGAAATTCCAGTTGTCTTTTAAAATATATTTTACTACTTGTATTTGTGATTTCTTGTAGGCATTGTGGAGCAGCCTGCTCCAGTCCAGGGAAACACCAACCGCCGGTCTGTCAGCACTCTCAGACCCAGTGCAAAGGACGCATACATGCTGTTTCAGGTATGACCACCAGGGAGCAGCCTTCTCTTTGAATATGTCCACTGGCATCTGCTCTATAAGACACAGACATTTAGGTTGTACTATATTTTCAAACCATTGTGCTCGTAGGTAACACAATGTGACTAGAACATTTTGAGGACTTTCAAAAAAAGTTATAATATTGTGTTTTAAATTGTTAATCGCTATGGCAATGGTCCTAATTTTTCAACATTGGAACCCATGGATAAGATTAAGCCCAGTAAAGCTCAATAGCATGCTCAATCTCAGCCTATTGTTATTTAAATGTGTGAATTAAACAAGGCCTTACTGTTGTCTCTGTACATGTCACTGTAGGATTTATGCCAGCTGGTGAACGCAGATGCCCCCTACTGGCTGGTGGGCATGACTGAAATGACTCGGACGTTTGGCCTGGAGCTGCTTGAGTCTGTCCTCAATGACTTTCCAGGAGTTTTTCTGCAGGTCTGTTCAAACTGCTGTCATATATGTAGATATATAAACATTTCAGTCACACATCATTTGCAATAATTATTAATAATGGATAATAACGATAGTTATGCATGTAACTATGAGTCTATGAATCCCGGACAACTGCCAAATCACCGCCCTCTGGCGGTCAGGAAGGATAACAAAGCACTATTTAAATTTAATGTATGTTTCATCTGATTTCTTCTCTGCAGCACCAGGAGTTCAGTTTCCTGTTGAAGGAACGTGTGTGTCCTCTGGTCATAAAGCTCTTTTCTCCAAACATAAAGTTTCGTCAGGGCAGCACCAGCGCTGCCTGCCCCGCCCCCGTTGAGAAGCCCTACTTCCCCATCTGCATGAGGCTGCTCAGGGTCGTGTCTGTGCTCATCAAGCACTTCTACAGTCTGCTGGTACAATACACATAAACATTTAGATAGGCTCCAGTATCACTAGTTTCTAAACAAAATTTCTAAACAGAAAGTCCACACATATTGAACTAGGGATTGCATGAATAAGCTATGGCTACAGAAGTATTTCACCACAGAGTGTGGCGTGAATGAATAATAACTACATTGTAGCTGTTGTTTGACCTTGTTGAGCATTTAATGTGCAATCCAAGTTTTATGCATTATTATTATTTCTCACACCCAAAGATCACTCATTAAAGGTGTAATTTTTCTGGTGGGGGGTGGGTTGTGTCTCTATGGAGATGTTAATATTATTGACACCACTACTATGCTATTTGAAAACAACCATTCATTTCACCACTTTTTTGTTTTCAATCATAAACAATTATTGATGCTCTGCAAGGCGACTGCTATTGTGGTTTTGGGCTATGCAAACTGAACTGAATTGAGTTTCATAATTACTTTTTATGCTTTTTTTCATATAGCAATCTTTTATCAACTGCAAATATATTACCAATAAACCACTGTAAAGTAGGCAAGACAAGGCAAGTTGATTTGTATAGCACAATTCGTACACAAAGTAATTCAAAGTGCTTTACAGAATAAAAAAGACATTAAAATCACAATACAACAAATTAAAACATAAATAATCACAAATAATCATCATAAAATGAACATTAAAAGAAAAGAGGCAGAATAAAAACCTTTCAGTCATATGCACAGCTAAATAGAACCGTTTGGAGCTTGGATGTAAACATTGTCAAAGTAGAGGCCTGTCTCACATCTTCAGGGAGACTGCTCCAGGTTTTAGCTGCATAAAACTGAAACGCTGAATCCCCATGTTTAGTCCTGACTCTGGGCACCGGCAGGAGGCCGGTCCCTGAAGTCCTCAGAGTGTGAGATGGTTCATATGGCACTAACATGTGGGAGATGTACTTTGGTGCTAGGCCATGGAGAGACTTGCAACAAGCAGAGCTGCTTTAGTCTATTCTCTGAGCCACAGGAGCCAGTGCAGAGACCTGAGCAAGTATTTAGACAGAGAAATGTTACATCTTCATTTTTATGAGCATATACATTAATCTTATAAACACAACATTAAATTATTTTCCTGGACACAACACAGCTGCTCTTAATTGATCTCGTCTGACTGGATTAGTGCTTCAGTTTTGTTACAGTTCTGCTCCAGGCCCTTAAAAAGATTAGCTTTTTCATCTGCTCCTTCTTTCATGAGCATTCAGTAAATCCCTTGAAATTAAAATGTGTCTATTTATATGCTTGGCTTTTAAAGTGAGGGAAGCATTTCTGGTGTCAGGTTAAGTTCATTCAGGGGTCATTCTGGTTCACAGTCTAACCTTGTGCCTACCATGGCCAATTAGTAGAAATTTCTCAGCTTAATCACACTTTGGAATATGATTAACCACAATTAATAGCGTTGCGTGCTGATGTTATTATATGTAATTCAATTTTTCTAATTTGAAGCATTTTTAAACATTTAATTATTTAATTATTCCACAAATCTAAATTAATCATTTTAAATTTAAGTCTAGAAATTGCATTTCATAATGACTTTGTGTGACCAGGTTAATGCACATGACCAAACAAACAGGTTTAGTGGGGTTACAGGCCCTTCATTGCCACTTGTGGGTGTAACTGACTTTTATTGTTGTTTTATTGTGACAGATACAAGCTGGCCAGTGTTCTGTAGCAGTGTGGTGAAATATTTGGCCTATTCTAGGCCCCATTTTAGCACTTACATGCTAGCTTTATTTTCCTCACAGAGCACACGGTGTTCAACGCGATCTCCGCAGTGTCTTTGGTTTGATTTCTAACAGCCATACCGCATTTCTGGCTCCGCACTCATAAACAGCCACCAACCAATCTGCGATCATCTATGTGAGGAGGATTGATGGATTTTATGTGTAAATGTAAACGCGTGTAATGAGCACAGTTCCTGAGCACAACATTTCTCCTGTCAGCGAAGCCTCCCAGCCCAAATTATGTGCGTGATTAGTCAAAAAAGACCATGTGATTAATATGGTTTAATTCGTGGATGATGCGTTGTTTTGATTAATTGCATACGTTAACGCGTTAACGTTGACACTTCTTCTGTTGTTCCTGTTTACAACAGAAGAACTGATTCTGCTGCTGCCTCCACCCCTTCATAGTGATGTTTCATTGAAGTATGCAGCAGATTTTCCTTTGCCATGTTTCTCCCTAACATATTTTATTTTTTTCAGCCAATCCCAATATCTGTTTTGGGGGTTTTGACCAATGCAATATAATTAATAAAAAACCTATAGGCCCACAAACACAATTTTTCCTTTAATATTTTCCAGGTAACAGAGTGTGAGATCTTCTTGTCTCTTTTGGTGAAGTTTCTTGATGGAGAGAAGCCGCAGTGGCTCCGAGCTGTGGCTGTAGAGTCTGTGCACAGGCTCTGTGTGCAACCGCATTTATTACGGTAAGCTGTACTACTGTGCATTCAGTTGATATGTAAGTGTAGCCTGGAATATGGAACAACATTTAAATAACATTAAATTTTATTTTTGTTTACTTTTTTGCAGTTCCTTTTGCCAGTCCTATGACATGAAGCAGCACTCCACCAAAGTTTTCCGGGACATCGTGAACGCACTGGGCTCCTTCATCCAGTCACTCTTCATCGTGCCTAATGCAGGCAACGCTGCGGCCATCAATGCACCAGCAGGTAAGAAATACTATAAACTATTACCTTTTGTTGATGGTTATTTGCTGTGCACTTTAAGACACATTGTTTTTTAGAAATATAAATTAACACTGAAAGATTGAACACATCAAAATCACAATTTGAATATTCAGAATCTGCAAATGGCAAAGGCTGCAATTATTTATACAATAATCATCTGATAACCATGCCAGCATGTTCTGAAATCTGAAATTTTTATTATATGGAGTTTATATTTTAGTCTTCTTTCAAATGTTAACTCTTCCTAACACATTCTTAGCTTTTTAATTTTTCACAGTGAAGAGTTTAGTGCTTTTTCCAACTTTCAGATGCCAGAGTGGAGCTTTGCCATCACAGTAAAGCTAAAAATAAGTATGTCAACATCACACTTCCTGATTCTCAAATGATAAAAAAACATTTATAATTAGATGCAAACGGTACACAGTGGTCTCATTTTGTTCAGTATAATAACAATATACTTGAAAATACATGAAAAAATTACGTCTAGACACTAACCGCAAGGGAATGAACAAGACATTTTACTAGTATTAACAGAGTTGCATAATTTCAACAATGTTTGAACACTGTATTTATTTTATAATCAAAGTAATATAAAGCCTTTATATTTCCCCATGTCCATATTTGTAGGTGGCGCAGGTGCAGGTCCACAGGGTTCAGTCCAGGGTGGTCCCGGAGTAGGAGGGTCCAGTGGGAACCTCACCACTCAGGCAGCGTTTGAATACCGCGGCACCTGGATCCCCCTACTGCCTGTCAGTGTGCAGGGCAGCGCCAAGGCCACATAGTACGAAACTGCACGCTACAGATGTCACAAGATCAAATTTCAGTTTTACAGTTGTTGTGAGAACATTTTTCATGATTTTTGACACCATGATTACAGTGAAATCCCTTTTTGACTTTCATTCACATGTAATAGATCACCATTCCTCTAGAATGTGACCAGCTTTTACCCTGTTGGATAAAGAAAATAATAATACATAATAAATAATAGTAACAATCAATAGCTGAATAGTAATGGTTATAATAGTCGTAGTTATAAGTAGTAAGAGTTTTTAACAACATACAATAGGTAATAGTAGTAATACTAGTTGTTATTATATTATACTTCAACTTATAAAATTTTTGTTGAATGTTATTTTTACTACAGTGTACAATGTAACTTTTCTGATGGGTTACAGCAACTGCTTGTCTTTGTTGAGATCTGTGACCTGTAACTTGGCCTGGTGCTTGTCTCCATGGAGATAGATAATTGTAATGCCATATTGTGAAATATTCATCAAGCAACAGCATCTTGGAGACAAGCAAATTAGAAAAGTTCCATAGAGCACCTTTAAATCTACTAAAATAAAGCTATTGTTATTGGCTTTGACTGACACCTAGCCCTTCAAATGAAAATCAGATTACTCCATATAATAACTATTTATTTTTTGTCCTGCACTAGTCTTGAGATGCTGGACAAAGTGGAGCCCCCCTCCATCCCAGAGGGCTATGCCATGTCTGTGGCCTTCAGCGCTCTGCTGGACCTGGTGCGAGGCATTACCGCCATGATCGAGAGAGAGCTGTCTGCAGAGGACCAGTCTGCAGCGGAGTTCAGAGAGACTCATCCAGATCAGGAGTGGGAACCTCCTACAGGTGAAAACAGAGTGGTTTAGGGGCTCTAGGGCAGTGGTACTCAAACTGTAGAGTAAGGCCCTCTGTGGTTTGATTATTTGTTCAATTTAGAGACAAATGTATTGATGTTTATGGCTCTATGTAGTTCATTATTAAGAACAAAGTTTCCATAGTTTAGTCTAATTTCATACCTGGTTTAGCCCTAATTCAGGCCTGATATAGTCCAGGTTGAGCTCTGGTGGTACTCAGAAAGGCAGTTATCTTATGGTAATTGCAATGGCAATGTAGACAGATTTCTAATGTACCTATTTGACTCAAAGGTCACCGCTGCGGCATTCAGTTACTTTCACTTTCCCTAATAACATTTATGTTAAATTTATCCATGACAAAAGACAACTAGAGTCCAAATGAATCCTTTGTTGTGTTTCAGGAGCTCACTTGGTGTGGGAAGAGATGGTCAGTGCGTGCTGGTGTGGTCTTTTGGCAGCATTATCTTTGCTGCTAGATGCCAGGTAACATAATTTATACAATACAGTGGCTTATATTCCATTAGATTTCTAATGGATAAGTGTAATGTAATTGAAATAGGGAATGTTATGTTAATTTTGTGCACCATTTCCCCTTCAGCACGGATGAGACGGCGACAGAGAACATTTTGAAGGCAGAATTGACTATGGCATCTCTGTGCGGTCGTCTGGGTTTGGTCACTCCACGAGACGCGTTCATCACGGCCATCTGTAAAGCCTCTCTGCCCCCTCACTACGCACTCACAGTCCTCACCACCAACGCCAACAGCATCTCCAGCAAAGGTACTTTATCACTCTGTCGTATTGTCAAGTATTGATACCTAAATGCTAATACTACTGTTGATACTGAAAATACCAGAACCGAATTGGACATTTCCTGAAAAGTTTTAGGATGATCTTGATCTATAAGAACAGGTATAAAAACACATGGTTGTAAGTAGGCCTATCACAATAATTACTTCAGCATAGATAATTCAATAATAGAAGAGACAGTATTTCTTGGGATCAGTATTTATCATCTGTACATTTTTGAGGTACTTTTTCTTAATTTTTGAAACATTTGTGCAGCAGAATAATGATATGTCTTTATTGATCCTTTATTATCTACTTTTTTTCTTTACAATATGGCTCATTAGCGTTTTCTATGCTCCTAAAATCACCATCAATATTATTGTTTATTGAAATATTTTCTGAAGCTTCATATCGCACTTCAAAATCTTTTAGCATGACAGGCCCAAGTGCTATTGTCTTGTGTTACATTGTATAGTCTAAAAAATAAGTTTTATACTCTGTCTGGGAGATTACAGCATAAGGTTGTTCACTTTTGCTCTTTTTGTAGCATTTTGCTATATTTATCATAAATGATATACACATTCACAATATTCTCGATAATAATTTGATATATTGCCCACCTAGAGCTACATGTGAAGCACGACAATCGTTATTACTTTTTCATGGTTAATGCCAAGAGTTATGGCCGACGTATAGGGAAAATGATAATAATTTTCTCTTAAATTACACAATATTAAACAAATAAATGATTTGATTTGGTCTTTCTCTTCTCAACACCATTAATTCCCTTCAGCCCTGAGCCAGGCCTCCAGTCTTTATGCTTATTTATTCTGTTGGACTAATGAATGCTCGTCTGCTCCCGTATGGTTATACACACAAACGAGCTGCTGCTACACTCCACCATGTAAAGTGCTGCCAGACGCGGTCCCCATTGCCCTAAACTATAATCCCTCATTTTGCATGTTCATTTCTGCATTTTCAGCAAGTGTCTAGGGGCAGTGTACACATTAACAGTGAACGAATTTTAGCTATTAAAATGACAAAGAAGGTTGTCCTGCATAGTATATTAGCAATATCTAGATTTATATCACATTAACTTTACTTTACTTCATTCAGAAAGTTTGATTTCATAAAGTTGGTCAGATAGAGAATGGTGATCTGTAACAAGCAATACAGTATTTGATATACTAAAACTAGTAAATCACATAAATGGGGCCAAAGTGGACCTTTTCTGAATAGGCAAGGCAAGTTTATTTGTACAGCACAATTTGGACACAATTAAAGTGCCTTACAGAATAAGAAAGATAAATCACAACACAAACAAATCATAACATAAATAATCATCTTAAAATTAACATTAAAAGAGAAGAGTGCAGAATAAAAATCTTTCAGCGATATGCACAGTTAAACAATAGTTTTAAAATGTTCTTGATAAGACCAAAATAAACTGCTATTATGTGGGGAAATTACATTCTATTATCTAATATATTATATATCTATATATTATCTCTACTTTTCAGTCTAGTTAAAAAATGTAGTAAGAGTAAATATCTGCTCTCAAGTAGTAAGGATAGTAAAGTATCCACTGTAAAATGTAGTTAAAGTACAGATACTTACAAATTGTATTCAAGTGCAGTACTTGTACTTCCCACCGATGCTGTAGGTGTGATAACTAACAGTATTGGTCATGTTTTTGTGTGTTTGCAGCCTACTCAATCCAGGGCCAGAATGTGCAGATCATCAGCCCCTCCAGTGAGTCCCACCAGCAGGTGGTGGCAGTGGGGCAGCCTCTGTCCGCTCAGCCCCAGGGCACTGTGGTGGTGAGAGACATTAGTCCTGTTTTACCTATTACACACAGAGACTGTACAGTTACACCATGAACACTGTGTTTCAGATCACACCATCCTATAGGCCTGCAAGGTTGAATTTGAAATTCAGTGTTGTTGTAGATCAGTGGCTCTTAAACTTTTCACATCAAGTACTCCCCTATCATAATGATCTTGTCTCAACTCTATGTAGACAAGCAGGTGCTGGGCCATCCACCAAAAAGTGACATAGATCACCTTTACCAGGGGTCACATAAGCCATTTTCACACACCACCACCGGACAAGGTGCCGAGAATCCTAGCAGGATTATGTCCTGACAATTTCATTCACATGTGGCGGAGGTAAAGAGGCAACAGCGACTCCCACAGATAGAAGATAGATACAGGAATGCAATGGATGAAGCCATTATTGACGCTTGTGCCATTCACTGCACAAACTGAACCATCAATAAAGGCAGCCGGAGAGAATTGTCTTGTCACACTCCACACATGTAGTCCTGTCACGATAATAATAATAATATTATAGCGACTTATCGTTCACTATATGAAAGCTGGAACAATATTTTTTTGGGGTCAATATTTATCATGTGTACTTTTTCTTTGCACTACTGGGAAAGTTTAGGTTATTTTTTGGCTATACAATCAGATTTAAGCTGTAAACGGTTGAATTAATAACTCTATGACTCATTACAGATGTAAACTAAGTACTAAAGTGTTTCATTCTGCTGTTTATTTTGCATTTTAAATCTGCTCTTGGGTTATTTTGTTAGTCGCATAAATTAGTTTCAATATTATCATTTATCATCTATATTTACTTCAGCACTGTATCGCAATAAAAAATGTGTTATTGTGACAGGCCTATGCACGTGCAGGCTTCTGCGTAAAAACTATATCCGTGTGGAAAAATCACTGACCCAGAGGTATTTTGCATTTTTTGCCATAATTTGCAAATTTGAGTTAGAGAAAATGTACAAGAAGCTCTTTAGCTGACATTTTTATTTATCATGATAAGGAGGAGGGCGGCATGTATGAAATGAGTAGGCCGCCTACGCTGGAGATACAGTAAACTCTTTGCGCAGGACAGACTGCTGTCAGGACAGACTGCTGTCTTTCTTATTCTGTAAAGCACTTTGAATTATCTAGTGTACAAATTGTGCTATACATATAAACTTGCCTTGCCTTGCCTTTTGTACATATATGGCATTTGATTATAATCAATTCATTAGCCTATGAGAGATTATAGAAGTGACAAATTACTACACTGAAGCACTACACTGATAGTGCAACCGATGCTGAAATGCCTTGGAGTCAGAAGTCATCTTGGTTGCCTGTGTCTCTTTTTATGTGCGTTTTTCGTTGACACGGCAGTTGAACTGATTAGCGCATCCGATGCACACCGCGGTTAAACCTCCGTGTATTGTCCGGAGTGGACGAGGTTGGTGCACACATTCACACAAACGGGCTGCCGAGAAGAGCCGTGTGGCATTGTGTGTGTGAAAATGGCTATATTGAGACAGATTTTATGAAGTCATCCAGGGTGGCCCAAAACAGAATATATCCCAGTCCAGACAGAGCCGCGGGCGTCACAGGTTATATATAATGCATGTGTGACAGGCCCATTCTCTGCTGCTGTTTGACATTAACCAGGAATAATGAAGACGTTTGGACCAGTGGAGCTGACAGCTGTAGTTTCAGAGTGGTATAACTTTGTCTGTCTCTCTCTCTCTCTCTCTCTCTCTCTGTCTCTCTCTGTCTCTCTCTGTCTCTCTCTCTCTCTTTCTCTCTCTCTCTTTCTCTCCCCCTCTTTCACCAACCCCTTCCCTTCACTCCCTCTCTCTATAATCTCTTTCATCTCTTTTCTCTCATCCGCTTTCTTCCCCTCACGCCACCTTTTCCTCTCTCTTACTTCCCCCCTCTCTCTTCCTTTCTATCTCTCACAACTACTCTGTCTCCTCTTCAACCTCTCTTTCTCCTCTCCCTCTTCTCTTTCTCTCCCTATTTCACTTTTCCCTCTTTCTCCTCCTTCTCTCCCTCTCTCTCTCCTTCTCTCTCTCCTCCCATCTTGTCCCTTTCTCTTACACATCTCCTCCCCCTGACTCTCTCTCCCTCTTCTCTCTCTCTTCTCTCCCTTTCTCACTCATTTCTCACTCTCATTTCCCCCTCTCTTTCTGCTCACCCCCATCTTCTCCTCTCTCACTCCATTTCCTTCTTTTTACTCTCCTCCTTCTTTTTACTCTCCTCTTTCTCACTCGCTTTTCTCCCCCTCACTCTGTCTCTTCTCTCCCTCTCTTTTCTCTCTTCCACTTTTCTCCCTTTCTCGCTCCCTTTCTCTCTTTTCCTATATCTCCCCTTCTCTCCCCCCTTTTTGTTTCACTGTTTCTGTATTTATCATCTCTCTACCCTTCTCACTCTCCACCACACCGGCCCTCTCTCCACTCCCTCTCTC
This sequence comes from Periophthalmodon schlosseri, assembly GCA_000787095.1. Lineage (NCBI taxonomy): Eukaryota > Metazoa > Chordata > Actinopteri > Gobiiformes > Gobiidae > Periophthalmodon > Periophthalmodon schlosseri. Next base: position 18,814 of record KN481433.1, read on the forward strand.
ACGCATCTGTCTTTCTCTGTCACACCCTTTCTCTCCTTTCTTCTCCACCATTCTTCTCTCTGTCTTGTTTTCTGTTTCTCTCCCCCTCCCTCCTTTCTTCCCTCTTCTCCCTCTCCCCTCTCCCCTCTCCCTGCTCTCTGCCCCCCCCCCCCTTTTTCTCTCCCTCTTCTCTACTTTGTCACACCCCCCTCTCTCTTTTAGCTGACTGCCAAGAACATCCAGTGCATGCGGACCCTGTTGAACCTGGCCCACTGTCACGGAGCTGTTTTGGGCTCGTCCTGGCAGCTTGTACTGGCCACACTACAGGTACTGCAACCTACACACCATATACAGAAATAAACATACATTCCCCAAAATAATGTGGTTTTTTTAACAAATCAGTTTGTATTAATATTGTTTTTCCATTGGGCAATTGTATTTTTTGGATTTTCACTGTCATAGAGATGACTGAATCTCTCTGAATCTTGTTAAAAGTTTCATTAATTGCACAGCCCTAGTAGTAGTGGTGCTGTAGTAGTGGTAGTAGCAGCAATAGTAGTAGTAACAAATTTAACTTGTCAATGTGTTATGTGACATCAGTAGTAGTAGCTGCAATCTCTTTTCCACTACTGTTATTTCCATTCCATTACATAATTTAGACATAATTGCTTACGATTTCTCTTGTTTCTATTTTAGCATTTAGTGTGGATTCTTGGTCTGAAACCTGCAGTGGGCGGTGCCTTAAAACCTGGTCGAGCAGTTGAGGGTCCAAGTACAGTATGTGACATTATAACCTTATTTTAAACCTTGTAGAAAAATGTGTAATTATCCATTCAGTGTAATAAATGTTGATGTCTTACTCTCCGTATCTCATGACACCTTAATTAACATATCATATTAACAGTTGAACAGCCTGCTTTAACACATATTATGTGTGACATGTTGTTGTTTAGGTGCTGACGACCGCAGTAATGACAGATTTACCTGTGATCTCCAACATCCTCTCCAGACTGTTCGAGAGCTCACAGTAAGTAACACTGGGTACATTTACATAGCCCGTACAAATCAGAAAACTACAACAATCTGACAATTCAATGATTAGATCTGATTTTTGGTGTGTGTTTACATGCACTAAAGAAATCTGATCATCAAAGGCACCTGGCAACAGTTAATGGATTTTTAGAGTAATTGTATTTGGAAGGCAAAGTACAGTGGATTTTAAAATCTTTAAAATTATCTTTCATTTTAGTTTGCCCTTTTTTGCATAGTTCGTCCTTGTCAAAACCTATGTTGGCCATGTTTGTGATTTACTATTTGACCACAAAAAGAGGATTTATTTGTTGATCTTACGTCTTACTATTTTGTATTTTTATTTCTAGATACCTTGATGATGTTTCTCTGCATCACCTGATCAATGCACTCTGCTCCCTCTCATTGGAAGCAATGGAAATGGCCTATGGAAACAACAAGGTAAATGAGTTGTAGCTTAAATAGTAGTAGTACAAGATATAATAGTAGACATTTTGGTAGCACATTTAGTTTAGGAAGCACATATTAAAGGTCCTATCCCAGATTTCTTTTCTTTCTTCTTTCTTTCTCTTGCCCCAGTACAGATATATTGTATAAGCAGCTCTTGAGGTCAAAATATCTCTGCTGCTTGCTGTCTGCATCTAATTAGAAAGCATTTTATTGTCTGATCAGGGCAAAACTGTGCACTGGTCTCAGAGTTGTGAAAAGGGCTTATAAAATCAACGCTGTGAATAATTAGAATGATTGGAATGCCTAAGGGAAGTGAGGAATAATTTTGGACCACTGCAAACTTTTTAAAATGACCGTTTTTAAGACCGCAAACATCAGGTACAGAGCCTTGAATTGGTAACTTAAGTGTTACCGGTCATAGTAGGTAACAGTAGCAAGAACTTTCTTTTCAAAAATGTTATAACTCTCATTTTCTCTTTAGGAGCCATCTTTGTTTGCTGTGGCCAAACTGCTGGAAACAGGTTTAGTCAACATGGACCGCATTGAGATTCTGTGGAGGCCGCTGACGGGACATCTACTCGAGGTACGCACTTTTCATTTCAATTACACCCTTAGGAACTGCCTACTAAGACATTTGTAAACCTAACAAATTTTGATTCTGCAGTATACATAAAGAAAATTCTCTAGTTTCTCTAATTTTAATCCACAGCAGTGTGAAAAAGGCCAATCAGTGTAATAAAACTGTGAACAAGTCATGTCAGTGTAGCTGTACATTGTTTCCACTTATTGTTGTTTATTTTAAAGGTGCACTATGTAACTTTTCTGGAGAAGAGCCCGCCACGTGCCTGTTTTCATGGAGATGTTATTCCTTTGCCTGAAACGTTCCACAGTATGGCAATAACATCATCTATCTACATGGAGACAAGCAGGTTACTGGCATATTACAGGTCCATGTTTTTCACTGTATTTTTGTGACAATAAAAACACCTGTAATTGAAAAAAAAATTCAAGGTAGATCAGTTCTGTGCCACACTGCGGAACATTTCTGGCAAAGCTTTAACTTCTCCATGGAGACAAATTGGTAGTGGAATCTACACCAGAAAAGTTACATAGTGCACTTTTAACTGATGATATGACACAGCATTGTCTTCATTCAAATATAAACTTAATACTTTAATAACTTCATAACTTATATTGTTTATTTTGTATCCCCACTGGTGCAGTCAAGCTGTAGCTATTATTCCTGGGGTCCATTACTAATTAACTATATAATACAAAAATAATTTCACATTATCATTGAGTTTTGCCTTGGTCTCTATTTGGACGTTTCCTTATATGTTCTATTTATCTCCTCTCTCTCTGCGCTCCTGTCTGTTTGCAGAAGGTAAGCCTCGATCTTCATTCATAATCATCAGCTTTTCCTATCTCTGCAGACTGTTCCCTATCCATGTAGCTTTAGCATTTTGAATTCAAAGGTCATTCAATATAAATGTAAACAGGTAATGCCCAATATTTTTGCTTTGCTATACTTTGATCCGCAATCCGTGCTCTGTGTTGTAAAGTGAAGAGAAATCTTTAAGTGCATATGAGGTTATAAAATTTTCTAATCATTACTTTGTGTGGTGAGATAGTATCTGTGGTAAATATTTAGTTTAGTTTTACGTCAGTCAATTGACAGTGATGAGCTTCTTCCTTTGGTTACAGTATTGTTATGCAATTACCTCTACATATTTCACATCTGCTGCCCATGTCAACCCAAAACTTTGTCAAATTAGGGAAAAGTAGGTATGATTTTTAGCAAAATCACGACTGCAGTTATTTTAACTATGTTTAATTGAAATTGGTAGTCTAACTGTCATATGCACTTTAAACTCACTTGCAAGTCTATGATTAGCTTTGAATAAATGTTGTCTTTTATGTGTTGTGTATATTCAAATTCAGTGCCTCTAAAATCCTACATTTGTATAAATTCATGTGAATCATGTTAAAACAATTCAGAATTTAAGTAGAGACATTGGCCCTCATTTACTACCATTGCGGTGAAAAGGGTGTATATTTTGGCGTATATTTTAGCATACGGCAGAGGGCGCCTGGTATTTATGAACCTGTGCGCAGAGCTCTGATCGTGCCGTACGCACAAGCAGCTGGTGATAAATGTTGCGACCACCGTCATTTGAATGAAACGCCCCAATATATTCATGCTTGAAGTGGCCTCACCCCCAGGGTTTAATTTTAATAAATCACGCAGAGCGCCTTGTTTTGGTCATACACCAAATATACACACAGATTTTGCCATCCCAAATTTTCTTAAATGCTACTGACTTAAAAAAAAAAAAAAACACAAGTGAGAAGAAAGAGGAGGAGGGAGAGTGAATATATGGTACAGAGGAGAGATACTGAGTATATGGTACAGACTCAGAGGAGGGACAATGACTGTATGGTAGAGAAGAGGGACAGTCTATATATGGTACAGAGAGCGTGAATATACTTGACTTGTTGATGTAAATGCATTATAAACGTGCTTACATCTGCTAGGTTGGATATAAGTAGGTTTGCATTGAGCAATATAATGGGATTTAGACACCTGGTGCCTAGGCAAGGCCATATAATCAGATTTTTGTATCTCTATGGAAATGGTAAATATAAATGACTGAATTGCTTAGTATCTCTTTGTGTCCATTTTTTTGCAGGTTTGTCAGCACCCAAACGCCCGCATGAGGGAGTGGGGGGCCGAGGCGCTGACATCACTCATCAAAGCTGGTCTGGCCTACAAGCACGACCCTCCACTGTCACAAAACCAGGTCCATAACTTACACTTATACTGCATTATACTGTATTATGATGTAGTAGTGTTTCCTCCTGTGAATGCTGACAGTTTGGTAACTTGTATTGTGGTGTTGTCAGCTGTATAGAGTTGGTTACTGATACTTATTTAATTACTCTTTTTAATTAAAAATGTGTTGCAATTGAAAATACAATTAGGTAAAAATGGCATGTGCGCTCCTTCTGATATTAAAAACCTGGAGCAAAGACTTTTCTCTAATCACATAGGCTTTTTAAAACAAAACAAAACATCACTAACAACATATATTAGGTCTATACTTTCTCTACAGGGTAATTTTGACAATATAGTAGTTGTTTGGAAAATAATTCTGATTATGATGTTTTTGGTAAGCAAGCGACCCTGCTAAAACTTCTACTAAAATGCCGTAGATACATTTTATTTACATTGTACAACTGTTGCTGTTTGCATGTTGGCTACATAATAGTTCATTTCTGTGACTCATAAAGGCTAAAACTGAATACGGTAGACTGTCTCATGCTCTCAGGTCTTGTCAGGTTAAGGATTTCATTACCTAATATGTGACATTTGAAAAGTCTTTTGTCACTTTTGCTAGGCTTGTTGTCATAGATAAGAAATGTCTGCTTCCTGTTTGAAATGCTACAGAAATGCCACATTTGCTTTGAAAAACAGACATTGACCTCACCTACCTTCACAGATAAAGTCATGATGTAATCTTTATTTGAAACAGATGACAGTTGAGAGGCGCTGTACCTGATTTTTATTGTTTTAAAATGTGAAAAATAGAGTTCATTTCAAACTGTTTGCAGCCATCCAACTCTCTTTCTTCACTTTCGTAATGCATTCTGAGCATATTAATTATTCTCTATGATGAGTTTAATAACTTTCAGTGGCCTAAGCAGAGTTCGAACTTATTTTGATGCTGCTTTTACAATATATCTGTACTCGGGGGGGAAAAAAATCATGTACAGCACTTTTAACTAGGGCTGGGCAATACAATGATAAAAGTCTGCTTGTGATCTCAAAATTTTGATGATATGCAAATTTGTTGATCTCGTCAGATCGTGATTGAGTAATTGTCTAATGCAGCTCTTTCCTTGTCTCCTTTTTTCAGCGGTTGCAGCTCCTGCTCCTGAACCCTCTGAAGGAGCTGTCTAACGTGCTTCACGCAGACATCAGACAGAAGCAGCTGGAGAGTGTGCTGCAGATCCTGCAGAGTCAGGGCGACGGGCTGGGGCCCGGCTGGCCCCTGGTACTGGGGGTCATAGGGGCCATACGCAATGACCAGGGGTGAGGACATACAACACAGTAACACCATAGGCTGTGCTATTCATTCTTTGACTTGACTTATGGAATTATTACATCTCACTACTTGACTTGACTCACAAAGTAGGATACAAAAGAACCACCACTAAATTAGATCTGTGTTGTTTGTTTCTTTCTACAGGGAGTCCTTGATCCGAACAGCCTTCCAGTGCCTGCAGTTGGTGGTGACAGACTTTTTACCCACAATGCCTTGCACCTGTCTCCAGATTGTAGTGGAGGTTGCTGGGAGCTTTGGTCTCCAGAACCAAGAGCTCAACATCAGCCTCACCTCCATCGGCCTTCTGGTGAGATCAATATATCATACCATTTATTCTCCAGTATTAAGCATTATATTTATAACTAACTTATTAGATTTAAGCCTTAGCCCAGTTCAGTCCTGTTTTTTAGCATAGTGACTTAGCCTTTAAATCATTGTTCACTTTCTCCCTAGCTCTGCTTTGGACCCAGTTGTGTCCTGTTACAGGTTTGATTTGGGTTTAGCTTGGTCCTGGGTACTGTCAATACAACTGATATCCAGATACTTACTGATACTAAAACTAGTAGCAAAATTAGATGCTCACTTGAACAAACACAGATACCGAAAAAGGGATGTGATTCTACTATCAGATTATATTTCATACTTCATTGATCTCTAGTTGTTTCCATCCAATACCAAGTAATACTATGGCAAGGATTGCGTTATTAACCAATGAGTTTCACATGCATTGAAACTAAAAAGAATTTTACCTTGCCGTGGAGAGGATATCATAAAGTAAAACATACGATAGTCATCTAAAAAAATTATTTAAAAAAAGATCAAAGTATAAAAAGTATATCAAAGTATAAATAATTTGTGATTGATGCGCTCATCACTGCTGAGTTCTGAAGTGTTGCTCCTGGATGTTTTCAAAATGTAAACAACTGCAATAAATCACAATGATATGTTTTTTTTCCCCAAATCATTCCACCCTTTTCTCTAATACTTGATATTTTTGGACTTATTAGCTCTTATCCAGTGCTACCATAGTTTCTAAGACAGGCTATATTCCTGTGAAGATGTGGATAAACATCAAATAAAAATCATGCTTTTATTTAATCCTCCAAAATCTTAAAACCTCTGCACCACTGTTTTGAAATCACTACGTGGGCGAGGAGTCAAGAGCTGCAGGTAAAATATTTATATGAATGAACAGTCAGAATATAGACTTATGCTGAGGTCAAACTGATATTTACTGGCAAAACAAATGCAAAATACATGGAAGTGTGAAATAAGTGATAAAACCCATTTATGTAATGATACAAACGAGCTGTGCATAGTACTGCTTGTCTGTAGTCTCTAAACTTGAACTGAGCCAATGCAGTTGTAGCTAATAAATAATTTAAGATGTTTATTGTCATTTACACAGTACAAACATAGCTTTAAACTTTTTTACTGAAATTGTGGCTTATTTGGTTCATAACAGTAAATCAATAGTATGGTTAATTTACAAACTAGACTAAAATAATGCTCTAATATTTTTAAGTTGTTTTAGTGTTACAATAATGGTGTGAAGAAACAACACAATTTAATCATTATGTAGACCGATTTTAGCCTAAATATCATAAGACACACTTTTTAAACCTTACTATTGTAACCTGTATTATCACAATTATCAATTTACAGAATAATCTACAAAGGCGCCTAAGGCTGTGTGAGGAACATGGATCTCCACTCTGATTGGCCACATTTGATCCCACAGTTTTATAGCTCTGATATTTTATCCTGCTCTCGACTCAAGAGTTGAGCTCCAGCCAAACCCAAATATTGATCTGTGGTTTCCTCCAGGAGTGCCCAGTTCCTGTGAGATTTCCCTATAGTAATACAATACAAAAAAAACGACAGAAGCATTTAACCAAATCACTTTTACAATTTATTTTTATTTTGGTGCGGGAAGCTACACAGCATTCAAAATAACACCATTTAATAACTACTACACCTTTTACATATTAGGCACCCATAATATTTTCTGATTTTCAAGATGAATTTGGAGGAAATTTGGACATGACATTCCTCTTGTTTGCAGTATGCACATTCTAATTATATCTAATAATAACACAATACTTGCTATTGTGAAAGAATAATTTCATTGATATCAAGATTTTAAAACCCATAAACAGGCCTCTTTATTAAAGTAGAATTGTATTAGTTCATTAATTGACTTCATAATTGCAAAATGTATTTAACTGAACATACAGCCACCTCTTTTGGTTAGTTACCATCTGCAAGTTTATGAGATTTTTTTTTACATGTAGATGTGAAACCTGTCTCTGGTCTTCTGTCAGGCCAAAGCTGGCACACTATCAGACAGCAGTAATGTGGATAGCATCTAGTGGTGATATGTGAGAATACAACAGGGGTGGGTCACCCGGTCTAATTACAGATGGGAGCTTTAATGACTCTTCCTTGTTTTTGTTAGAAATGGAAAAAAAAAATCTTAAGAAAAATATCTGCTTAATATTGTTTACGATACGTTATATTACTCAATATCACAAATCCTAATCTTGGCAAAGATATTGTCAATCTATTGTTGCAGCTAATAATTCAGTGCTTTGATTGTTTTAATTCCGATCTTCTCTTTATCTTCCTCTAGTGGAACATTTCAGACTACTTCTTCCAGAGAGGAGAGGTGATCACACAGGAGCTGGAAAGAGAGGAGGAGGCCTTACAGAAGCAGGCTCAGGAGAGAGGGGAGACCCTGAATAGACCGTTCCACCCCGCCCCTCCCTTCGACTGCCTCTGGCTCTGTCTTTACGCCAAACTGGGCGAGCTGTGCGTGGACCCCCGACCCGCCGTCCGAAAGAGCGCGGGACAAACGTTGTTCTCCACCATCGCGGCACATGGGACCCTTCTCCAGCAGCCCACCTGGCACATAGTGGTCTGGAAGGTAACCAACTGAGATTTTGGAACAGAAAATATATTTAACGTTAATTGTATTGCTAAAGGCATCATAAAATCCTATAGGCCCATAATGTTTAAAATGCATCTGGTTAGACCAAAAAACTATAATTTACACTTTTGGTGGACAGTTACAATTCTAGGGGCCCATCACTAATTTAAATGCCCAGGTTCAACATGAGGTTCTTGGGAATTTTCCTTTTAGATGTTTCTTATTACAATGCCATGAAATCAGATGGCTCAAGTTCAGTTAACGCAGCACATTCTCCAATCTTATAACTGCCTATTTTCTGAATTCCAGTTTAGTTAGTGCACTAAAAGCTTTGAAATTTTAAGCTAAAAATGCTTGCTAAATATACTGTAAGTGAAACCACTGTGAAGTAATGTCCATGTACAGCAATAACAACAAGCTAGGGTTAGAGTGACTGTATTGTAAGGCAAGTTTTGCACTAGGCAAAATAAGAATAATGATAAAATTTTTGCATGTGTATGTTGAACTAAAATGGTTTTAATGTTTTTTACCACATTCTTCAATAGCATAGTTATAAAATCTGTTCATCTGTTTAACCCTCCAATAGTTCTTCAGACATGTAAATTATTTCTCTGCATTTCCTGATGGTTTTTGATGTCTTAAAGTAGTGTTGTGTTTGTGTTGTGTGTCCAGAGGTCTATTATGTACATATTCTATGTACAGTATGTAATATGTGCCTCTTCTTAGGTCTTGTTCCACCTGCTGGATTGTGTGCGCACATCGTCAACCACAGCCGACAAAGAAAAGATTGAGTCTGGAGGAGGGAATATCCTGATCCACCACTCCAGGGACACGGCAGAGAAACAGTGGGCAGAGACATGGGTGCTCACTTTAGCTGGAGTCGCTCGCATCTTTAACACCAGGCGATATCTTCTACAACAGCTGGGTAAGTCTGTTTAGTGGGGCTGATCAGTTAAAATAGATCTTAGTGATGCACAATAATTGAATTTTCAACCAATGCTGAATACTGACGATTTTCTATTAATCATAGGCTCCTGAAAATGTTTAAATCCATTTTGCTTGTCTTAAAGCTTATTTGGCAGTGTTGCTAGTCACCATGGTAACTGCTGAACATTCCTCATTAGACATACATGCCACACCCCATGAGCAAAATTTGTCTTGCCCCAGTTAAGATATATTGTATAAGGAGTTCAAAATAAGTCCATTATTAGCATTCTGTTTATTGTTAGCTTTAGCCTCATGGCAAAACTCTGCCCTGGTCTCGTAGAGTTGTGAAAAGCACTTATAAACTCATTGCGGTGAATAATTAGGATGCTGGGAATGCACAAAGTGGGTGAGGAATAACTTTCGACCACTGCCGATGGTTTGAAATGAACTAGTTCTGTTTTTTCACATTTTTAAGAGATTAAGGTACAGCACCTTTAAAGGTAAGTTAGCTAAATATGGTATTTCTCTCTCTCTCTGCTAATTTTGTCCAGGTGATTTCTTTGAGGCCTGGGAGATACTTCTAAACCACATCCAGTCGGCCGCTCTCAGTAAAAACAATGAGGTTTCTTTAGCTGCATTAAAGAGCTTCCAGGAAATCCTCCAAATCGTGACCCCTGCGAAGGACTCGGACAGAGCTGGGGACGCCCTTGCTGCTATGGGGGTCCCGGCTGTCCTCATAGACCCACTCTCTGCCTCCGGACCGGGCAGACCGCTGGTGAGATCGGACTCTCTGGTGGAGCGCTTAACTCGGTACAATGGAGCGGAAATGCAGGCCCCTCCTCCCGGTGAAGAATCGGCCTTAGAAGACTCTGCGCTGTGGTGGTCTGCTTGGAATACATGGTACAAAACTGGGACAGAGAGTACGAGACCCCCTACTGGTCCGACTGAGAAACTGTCTTTTATCCCGAGCCAGCCCTACCTGACAGCGCTGATCCAGATTTTCCCCGCGCTTTACCAGCATATCAAAGCGAACTTCAGCATGGAGGATCTGAAGAAGTTGGGGGTGATTTTGCACGGGGCGGTGTCTGTGCCTATAAGCAGTGATGCGTCGCCCTTCATCCTTCCCTCCTACACTGAGGCGGTGCTCACCAGTCTACAGGAGGCTGTGCTCACTGCGCTGGATGTGCTGCAGAAGGTGGGGGCAATTCTAAACATATAGTTGACCTATTCCACGATCACTAATACAGTATATTTTATAGTAAATCAATTGTGAAAATTATTAGATCAAACAGAAGAAAACAAAAATGTGAAATTTCAATGAAGGATTGTGCAATAACAAGAAAAACAGTCATGTTATAATCCCATTTTACCCTTCTATGAATCAGGTTAATTTTCTACACACATAAAGAAATACATCAGGAAAAACAAGTAAACATACACAAACATATGCTGAAAATGTCACACATGTACATCTGTAGTTAGATTACTCAGTTTCCAAAAAGTTATTTTTTTTTATTTTTTAATTTATGCAAAATTTTGTTTTTATTTTTATATAATTAAATTATAAAAGAAATGTCTGCCCCCCGGTGCCCTATTTGTATGGCCCACTCACATTCACCAACCTTTGTCTGACCTTTACAACCTTTAACAAAAGTTTACTGACCCTAAATTCATTGGCTCATCTTAAGTTGTCCCTGAGGACTGTGTGCCTCTGTGGCGTAAATTATGTTATGAGTCAAGTTTACAACAGCGTCATCACAATAAAAAATCTGCTCTTGTATATTGCATATAATGAATAAGGATTAGTTACAAGTAGAAGGCATAGTTATTGTCTTATCTTGAGTCCAATCTGTCCAAAGTGGGCGTCTTTATTTGTCTCAGAGCAGCGTGTC